>JAJIYU010001470.1:0-36448 GCA_030144865.1 Tinospora cordifolia | reverse complement strand
TATGATATTTTATAATATATTTTTATATTAAAATAATATTTATATATCATATTTTAAAAAAAAGTCAACAATATATATATATATATATATATATATATATATATATATATATATATATATAAAGACGAATCCTTGACATTATAGCTTTTTGTAACTAATACACATGAACAAGAATGTGCATTTTTTATTGTTAGTAAAGGAAAGAAATTTATCATTGAACTAGAACACACATTACTTGATCCCTGTATAGTTAAAAACTGAAGAACCAAAGGCAGTCGTGTAGATGATTGGACTTGATCTTATTATGCAGCTAACTGGATGCCTTTGCTTTTGTATAAAATGACTATGGATATTTACAATTTAATCCTAATTTTGGATAATCCATGCCTAAGATATTTAAGTTTGCATCATGAGATGCAATCGATTTTCCTATTCCTACTCCAACTCCAAATTTATGTTGGAATTACCATCATTTTATCATTTCTTGAAAAACTTAAAGCCACATCTCTCTTCCAGTACTTCTTTGGTAAATACAAAACTTGTAAAACTTATTTCTGCATTATCTGATTATTACGGTTATTATTATTTTTGAATTTGATCAGAGTACAATATATGCTGAAAATGTGTCAAAACTTTTTCTTGGTGAGTAAAATATATTACCTGAAATGGCATTGAGAACTGTCTTGTATGGTGTACCTCTCATTTGCATTTGCCTCCTTACTGTGTCTAATGGATAACACATAATTGTGGCAAGAGTTGCAGACACCAAAGCTGTCGCCAAAGATGATTCAGTCCTCTTTTGATACTTCTCAGGTAGAGATTTCTTCACCCTGCATTCATTCAATAGTCCATTTGTCAAACCCAGATTTTACCACTGCTCTCTCTCTCTCTCTCTCTCTCTCTCTCTTTCTCTCTCTACCCTTCTCTATCCAAAGAAGAAAAAGAAAAAGTCACAAGTAATAAGCTCACAAATCAAAAATGCAAAAGTTTAGTGCAATGTAAGGCGCTATTCCAAGAAGAGAAGGCCCAAGACCATTATAAAAGGAAGCAACTCCCTCATCTCTAAGCATGCTAAATGCCACCTGAAAAGACGTCAATAATATCTCTTAGTTCATACACATATGTCTATGTTGCAAGTATCGTCAACTTGGCTCTTACCTGGGACATAGTTCTGTACCCAGGTTCAACTGCTAACCTTAATCTTAGAACGTCTAAAGGGTATGTTACCTGCAAGGAAAATAGGAATGCAACATTAAATATTACCAATATTAACAATGCTCTTGATCTAAGTTCTAATAATAATTTATACCCACAGGAAAAATCAATGGCAAATGAAGGTTGATAAACACTTCATTATGCATAATTATATAAATGATAAGATAATAGCAGGAGCTTTTGGGGCAAACCATAAATGAAAATGGAATAAGAACTTCATAAAGTGCACTTCCCATTTTCTTGAAGACTCTCTTTCTTTTCTAATTCCATATGCATTCAAAGCTGAAAACTCTAAAAAATAGATTATTGCATGGACACTGAGGGCATAGATGACATAAATTAAATGAATAGAAATATAGATTGGAACAATGTCAAATGCCAAAAGACCACACTCATTGCTGAACCTCATGTCAAATAAATCAAAAAAGATATTGATAACGAGAAAAGTGTATCAAATGTGAGAGTTCCCCACACAGCAAGTTGCATAAAGTAGATTTTAGGGATACAAATATTTAAGCTTCTTAGATCATTTTAATTGTCCTAAGCAATAAAAACTTAAATGCCTAGGAATAGACCAACTGGCAATGTCTCTCAGTAAAATCTAAGCACAGCTATGTCTTTATACTTACAAAAGTGGAGGTCATGCCAGCACAAGCTCCTGCAGCAAGTCTTCCAATCACAGAAAGCTCTCCATCTATACCTCTGAATAGTTTCTACGTAACCCAAATGCAGCATATATATCACAATTGCACAAGATGGTAGTAACTCAACAAAAAAGCAATTTAAGATTCAACAGTGTATTGCTTATTTGATTACCTTGTAAGTTTCATACGCAAAAAGCTGAACAGCACTGTATGGTATGACACGCATAACCTACAACAGTTCAAAAAATAAAAAAAAAACCAAAAAAACAATGGCAGAACATCCAAAAGGAGCTTTGTTGATGCAGTCCTAGAAGTTCAGAACAGACAATACCTGAGGAAGGTTACCTTTCCAATAACCTTTAAGTCCCTCTTCTTTTCCAATCAATGTAAGGGCCTGCAAGTTACAAGTATTGCACTACAGTTACTTGAAAATTCCAATTTGAGACAGCAGAAAAGAACAGATAGGGATTAGGGAAATTTAGGAGTTCTTTTTATTCAGCCAACACAAGAGCTACATATATCAGTTAATAGCCAATTTGAAAGCTGTAGACTCTCCAACATGGAACTTCTAAGTATACATTAAAAATTGAAGCAAATTGTAACTAAGACTCTCATGTGTAATACAATCTCATGCTTTCACAACTGCTCCACCTATTCACTTGCTGCCACCTATCAAGCACTTCTTGTGTCCTCTAGAGTAAGTTTTTATAATTGAGAGCCTATCAATATTATTGGAGAGGAGTGCACAATACAGTTTGCACAATCACGCCTTTGATGGGAAGCGAGTAAATTGCTAAATATAAAATTACATTTTATCCTTTAAAAGCTGAATATGGTACTAGAAATGAATAGTATTAATACCATTTCCCCCCTTTCTTGTTCTGCCTCGTGCACATTGATTTTTAGGTTAAAATATATCTACTAAAAACAGATTTTTCTGAAAGTGTTTTGGGTTGAGAGAAATGTAGAGAAACATGCAATTAAATGAAGATAGAGAAATTATTCAAACTAGTCTTTAACCCATAAAATAATCTATATTGAATAGACAAAAGGGCCCCTTACTTCATGTGTGAGACTCAACTTGACAAACTCAAAGAGCTTCAACAGAATTATTCTGATTTTAGAATTTTATTGAATAATCAGTTGTTCTTGCCAGATCAATTAGCATAGCATCATCGAGGATTCAAACAGATGCATGTGATTTAACAAACATGGAAAGAATAAGTATAACATGCTTGGGCTAACTACTAAGTTATCCATTTTATCCATAAGAAACAAAGAACGGGTGGATAGAAGGCAAAAAGAAGAAAATATGCAATATTAGTAATTCATACAAAACCCTATTGAATTTATGTACAAATGAAACAATAGATGATGAGGATCATGACATTTTAAGCATATGAGAAACTGTAATTAAATTAAGTTTGGAAAGATATTTTGTTAACTAAAATTTTTGTTTCCTTTTGTTCTGTTTTTGATAAACGAGCATATCCAAGTTTCACCTGACCAATCCTTAAGGCTGCTTGTTGCAGGAGCAAAAGATAGCACCACCAATGGCCATCCAAAGCCCCATGCAAAACAGTAGGCCTACTCTTCGATGGATGGTGAATTTTAAACCTAGGATAATAGATTTAGAGTTTATCCTTGTTATACCACACCACTGTGCAGATGATCATCAAAATCTGAATTTTTTAAGTAATTGAATTACTTATTTTTATTTTTATTTTTTGAGATCACGCGTATTGTGGACTCCATTCCCCTGTAATCCCATGTGGCCATATACAACCTAATAGTATCAATGGCCAGGAAATAGTAAGAGACACAAACATAAAATTGAGATGTCCCCCTAAAGTGGATATTAGATGCTACGCACCTAACTACTCTCCCAACAGTTTGCTGGTTCAGTTGTTTAATTTTAGTAGGAATTTGATTTAAAATTTTTACATCAAGAAGAATATCAATTTTTTAATGTTAAATTAGAGATGGACTGAAGGTAAATGTGCTTCTACCACTTCACTAAATTTCTATTTATTTTCCAAATATCTCTTTTCTACTTCATATTTGCACACAACATTAAATGATCAATCCTTGTTATGTGTGTTTCTAAAAATAAATCCACATTATTTTAAAGTCATCTAAAAAGCTATATGTGCAACCCAGTTCTTCAATCCAAGTCATGAACTTCATCCCTTGAATTCAAAATTTAAAATACCCCCACTTTATATATATATATATATTTTTTTTTTTTTTTGATGACCCTGGTGGTATCCGAACCACGAAATCGGGGTACAGAACCACGAGCCGTAACCCGACTAATCCACCACGAGGGCTACCCCGCCCGCCCCAAGGCCGGACCCGGGAGACATCAGAACGAGGGGCGGGGACTAGAATCGAACACGTGACAATTTGTGAGCACACGCCAGCCCCGCTACCACCATGCCACCGCCCTGGGGGCCCCCCACTTTATATATCATTCTAACAAAGATGGAGCAAGTAAAAAATTGATCGCTCATAATAGGCTTGAATCCCACCATTCACAAATAAAAAAAAGGAAGAAGAAAAGACCTCCAACAAAGTGAATTCCACCCAAAAATTAGATATAAAGGTAATGAAAGTAGAATTAAGGATCAAAAATTTCGCTTGAACTTCATGATTTATTTAGATAAGTCCATAAAAAAATGAGAAGTGCAACTCGAAGTGGTAAAAGTTTTTCAAAATTTATCAATAGGTAGGCATACAATGATCTTGGTCTTAGATGTCAAAAAGTATTCACAAATATTCACTAAGGTGCTAACACAAGCACAATTTTACTAAAATAACACATCAAAGAATTAATATAATAGATTGCATATGCTTTATGACATCAAGAATCCTCCATGCACATGATTTGTATAACAACTTATTTGTTAATGTAAGGATTGCAAGTTGAATTTAACACATAAGAGATAGATGTGACTTTTTTTTTCTTATGAGGTGAAGGATTTAGCATTTACGTAATGTGTCCAAAGAAAATTTGAGGATTTGATTGACCACTTTTAAGTTGTATGGGAAGATAAGCTAATATTAAAAATTTAACCATTTAAGTTCATAGCATTTAGATGCCTACTTAATATTAAGAAATTTGTTTGTATACAATGCCTATGAATCAAAAAGAAAAATTAAGTAAAGAATTTAAACCTTTGTGAATTATGAATAATGATATACATTCAAGATGGATCTTTTTAAACAAGAAATTGCTATTTTGATAAGAAAGCTCAAACAAGATACTCAAAATAAAATCTTGAAATGACATTTCACAATCATGAAAGAGTGAGAAACCAGATAAGTGAAACTATAGGACATACTAGAAAATAAGCAGGCAAACTATAGGCACCTCAATGAATCCAATTGCGCTCTTTGCACCTTCCTGACCTGCACGGAGCCCATGTGTCTACAAGGATGGTAACTCAATGTAAGCACATAGAAGCAATTCCAGATCCAACAAATGCATTAAATATCAACAAATTTCCAATAAATATTCTATAAGTTTTCCAGTTCTAAAAGAGGCTATAAGCTATCTTCACCTGAAAATATTCCTATGTCTATGAGATGCATGTGCTACTACTTTAGAATTTAAATAATTGAAAAATGTTGCATTAAAATAATTCAATGTAAGAAAACAAAGCATTTTCCAAACAACATTGGGAGAGCTAACATAAATCTGCCCACTTTATCGAGAGCTAATAAACATATTAAATTTTAGCCCTTCACATAATTTTATTAAGTAGATTCATGTTATAGTTGAACTAACAAAGTTTTATGATGCCAACAGTTACCTAATGCAACCTGTTTTTACTTGGATTTGGGCCATGGAGCATATGAGGATACTCATAACAACTGATAAGTTGTTAGGAATAGAAAGACATAAGTATGCAGGAGTGCTTATGATATTCCATGTACAAATTACTTCATTATTCATGAAATCATTAGTTTACTTCTCAAAATAGTGCGTCTATATATATACTCCTATTTATAACACCAAAAAGCCTCTAATTGTAATTGTACTGTAACTATATC
The DNA here is from genome assembly GCA_030144865.1 of Tinospora cordifolia. Taxonomy (NCBI): domain Eukaryota; kingdom Viridiplantae; phylum Streptophyta; class Magnoliopsida; order Ranunculales; family Menispermaceae; genus Tinospora; species Tinospora cordifolia. The sequence goes on along the minus strand of JAJIYU010001470.1, from coordinate 30,533 downwards.
CATATGTAATTAGATTCAAGATCAACTCCTAAGATAAAGCTATAACTAATTTCTAACAAGCATATTTATATAACAATTTGCAACATTTACAATAAATTAAAAATAAACCTCATAAACTAAAAAGTCCTAATATAAGCAAGCAACTTTATATATGCATATCATCAACTTCATGTATCAAAAAAAAAAAAAAAAAAAAATCAGCTAAAGCAAACAGTACTTATTATCCATCATTTTTTTTATTCATTAATATGGATTAAAGATCATATCTATTTCCAGAAAAGAACAAAAATACTTAGTAGATTTCAGAACGATTTTCTGTTGAATAAACAAAAAGGTTATAGCCTCTTTTATTGTTTATGGAATGTCCTTAACTCCTTATCTTATTTAGGAGGGACTTAGATTGTAAGAATGTGCTGTGCTACAATAGAATTATATGGTACAAACAGAAAGGAATAAGAGAAAAAATGTAGATGGTTGATATTCCTCTTTTTGTCTCTGCACAATGGCAGAATGGTAGTAACTATTTAATACATTCTCAGGTTTTACAAGGAGCTTGAAGCTTTTATCATACAAGTAAATTCAGCATAGTAATTCCCTATTCAATTGAAACCTTTACAACTGCATTAGTAACATATGGTTCTTATATTAAAGTTACCCTTGTAATTTTTTTTCTTTTTGTTTTCCTTCAATTCCTGATAAATCCATTTGGCATTGTTAGAAGGAAAACTCTATCATTCAGATCCAGCAAGAACCAAATCAAAAACAAATCCAATTCAGCAAGCAAAATGACAAGCAGGTGGCTAGACTTGGACCTTCTTTTAGCTTGTAAAAGAAAAATATGAAAAGTAATGGATTCAATGAGCAAAGAAACACAATTGAGATTTTCAAGAAATTCAATGAGAGATCAATTGCACAAAAATAGGATTACTCCAAATCAGAAGAAAATCCACTTCGAAGGACAAGCTTAAAAAAGTATCTTGATTCATATACCACTTACAGTTGCAATAGAACAACGACATCAAAGCATTACTTCAAGCATACCCAAAATGTAAACAGAACGCAGTGCTGGGAATTAGAATACAGATAGATTCTCTCAGCATATGTGAGAGATGTCGCAGTCTATGCAATTAAAGCTAATTCCACGAGAATAATCTAACTCTAGAATAGCATTGAATCAACAAGATACAATTTTTTATTTCAGAAATTAGAAAATATTATCATCTCCATGGACAAGATGATGGGGACTTATATATCCCGCTTGACTTTCTTTATTATGTGAGATTATTATTTTTGTCCACACATATCCAACAAAGATAAAATATAGAGAAGTCAAAGTTCGAGAGTATATATCTTGGACAAAAAAAGGAGAAATTAAGTATAAAAGAAATCCAGCGGAGAAAGAAAACACGCACACTCAAAATATAAGCAACTTCATTTCCATAAACTAGATTACCAAAAAAAAAAAAAAAAAGATAAAACTTTATAATGTTAAGAGAAGAAGATGAAAATAACGATGGCTTAAACAAACAAAAAATTCAAATACAAAAACCTAAAACACCAGCATTATCTCGCAATCAGAAGCAAAGCCACCATTAGGAACAAGAAAACCAAGAATTAGTCACACGCATTTTATCTATAGTCGCAATTTGCACTTGAACGAAATTCAATCAACGATACTTTATCATTAAAAAGAAAGAAAGAAAGAAAGGAGGGAAGAAAGAAACCATCAAAAATAAAAAATAATAATCATAAAAGAATAAAAGAAAAAAAAAACTGACAGTAACCTAACCGCACATGTGAAATCCACTATCATCATTCCAAAAACCAAAAACAAACGCAATTATCGAATCTATACAACAAAAGGAAATGCAAGAAACCTAGGGTTTCCACCACCAATACAGAAAGGGAAAAAACAAAAAAAAGGAAGAACCTTCCATTATACCTGCATGAGCAACTTCACTCGATCCAGAGGAGCCGTGAAAGTCTTGGCGGTAGCGCCAGCTATTGCTCCGGCTGAAAACACGGCCACATCTTTAGGCACCGAACCGAGAAGCGCCAACGGATGCTTCAACAGCTGCTGGAACGTCGGATTAAACTCCTTGCTCTCTCGTTTCTCAACCACCGAAACACAAGCAAAACGACCACCTCCTTTCCACCTCCCCTTACTCCATTTTTCTTCTTCTGCCGCTGCAATTCCTCCTCCTCCATTTAGAACAAGCTTCTGCAATTCTGGAACTCTTCTCCATGCTAACTCACCTTTCTCTTCTCTCATCTTCCCCATCTTCTCTCTTCACAATTTAAAACGAAGAAAGGTAAACAGGAAAAAGAGATAAGGCGGAAACGAGGTTAGTTGGCATTAAAGTCGAACCAAAGATGCTTGGTTTGGTTATACACACAAAAGCTTCCATTTTTGCTCTTTCTGATGCAGTGCTTCGGTCGTAACTTTTTATCTCGCGTCGCTTAAGGGAATCTAAAGATCAAAACCGTCCTTTAAAACGTCAGGTTAGACCGTCAGGTGTCAACCGATGTTCAGATAAATCGAGGGGGATTTTGTTACCAAATAAAAAGTGTTTATCCATTAATCATTTAAGGATTAAATTTTAATATTTGTTAAAATTACTCATGTGCTCTAAATATGAAAATAATCACTTTTAAGTAATTACCTGTGGACCAACTTTTATAAATTTCTCTTGATCTAATTATGCTAAAATTATCTATTTTTTAATAAAAAAATTTTGTTTTAAAATGAGGTCAAATTTATCAAATTATTATATAATTAGTTATTTTAAAGTAGAACAAATGGTACTATAATTTTTAGAATCAGTTTCTATTACTAATAACAAATATGATTAAAATTATTTTTATAATTACTTTTTTAATAATCACTTTCTATAATTAATATTCTCTAAGCATAATTTTAAACAAACAAGACTCAAAAGAGGTTGGTTTCCATGTGTCTGCCTGAGGCACGCATTAGCAGTGAGCACCGCATGGTAAAATGTGCTCAGTGAAAAAAACTTCGGGGCGATATTAAAACCCTCTTTTGTTTAAAATTGCTCGCAGTTTGTCATAGGAGAGATTAAATAAATCTCATGTCATAAGATATGTTTATAATCATTGAATTAATATGATAGTTCTAATCAAGTTTGGGACTAATTGATTTTATTAAGATTGTCACTACATGGTTTCATAATTACTCAATGACATAAGAGATCTAAGAATACTTGAACCCTTTAAAGCAAGTTTCAACTTTGGCTTTTCCTAAAATGTAAAAACCAATCTATCAAATTAATAGTGCAAATTATCATTAAATCACCAATACAAGTCATATTCTTTCTAAATACTTGCATGATTGTAGTGTTTGAATAACTTGTACTAATGAAGAATGCTATAAAAGGCAGATAGTTGAGATCTGATGATGGCAAATCTCTCACAGTCCTCTATTCATGCATCACATGGGATAAGAGCCCTCTTAGGATTAATGTGCGTAGCTCCCATATGTGATCGTAGTTGATTGAGTTGTTGGATTCCATTCTGAATGTGCACACTTCAATAGTGTTGCAACTCCAACGACAGGTGGGCAAGCCATAAAAGCTGTTGATAAGAGACTAAAAGAACTAAATAAATTTGTTGTAGAGCCCATTAATTGAGTATTCATGACGATAGCATTAAGGTTCCAAGAACAATAAGGTTAAGCTTCAAGATAAGAGGGTAGGTTGGAGATTGCCCTCTCGAGTTGAATTCTCTTGCAATCGGCCAGTCCTTGTCCCTACACGCATCTTTCTAAATTTCATATTTGCTCTAGCGTCAAAGCTCTTCTTAATGTAATCTAAGATTTATTCACCATCCTCAAGGCTTACAAAAAGCGCATATGAAATAACTTATCTATTGTCATCTATATGTGAGAACTTCTCAATTTAATGATGCCTCCTACTACTTCAAAAGTTATAATATTGTAGGTATAATCATTTACGGCAAAATCATCAGTCACACACAGCAAAGATTTCGTAAGTGATTCTCACATATCTTTCATGATACAATCCTTTGCACGAACAAGAGGTACTTTGTCTATGGGTTTTCTAAGAAGAGTGACAGTGAAAATTAAGACATTTTCGAGAGTCACAGATTTACCTAATTTGCAATCAATATTTCTTAAGAGAATACGCTAAGTTTAGAGAGAGAGAGAGAGTTGGAAATGAACTAAAGAAATGAGTAGAAGAAGGAAATCAAATAAGTTAAAAGAAGGAGATGACAAGATAATGCTCCGTTTTCTATATTATTTCTGTATGTTTAAATAATATAAAAAACTGTGCCACATTATATACAAACAAGACATATATATGTCCAATGTTATGAATAGATAGATTTAGATTTATATACTTGTCTCCATGCTATAAGTTAAATCCAATTTGGTAACAAATTATCTAGGTGAAAGTTGATCATTGGTTCAGTTGGTTTTTGTAACAACATGTGTATGTGGAGGTGTTCCATTTGCTTCAATTTCCCCCCTCAAGTTAAAGCGGCATGGGAATGATAGTGAACTTGTTATGAAAGAGAAGGAACTAACTTAGGTTGAGCTTTGGTAAGTGCATCAACAACTTAGTTGGAGGATGGACATAATGAATAACCAAGGAGCCTTATACTATTTGTTCATAAACCAAATGGCATTTGAGCTTGACATGCTTCATGTGAGCACACATCATGAGATTGCTATCAAGTTGGAGTGCTCCAACGTTATCACATGAAAGTACCAAAGGAGATAAAGGGGCATGCTGAAGCTCACAAAGGAGAGACTCAAACCACATAAGTTCCACAACTACACTCAAAAGACCATGATATTTGGATTCGTCACTTGCACGAGAAATCACCCATTACTTTGTCGAGGACCAAGAGATGAAGTTGGGCTCAATGAAGGAGTATTTCACACTTGTACTTTGATGATCATCAAGGTAGTTGGTCCACTCAGAGTCAATAAAATAGGTTAGAGACAAGTCTTTGGGTCAAGATAATGAGATGCCAAAAGGAAATCATTCCTTGAAAGTAACACAAAATTCATTTAAATGCACACCAATGTGAGGTGGTTTGAGAACGCATAAATTGACAAACTCTGCTCACAGTCAAGCAAATGTTCAAATAGATCGTAAGGTAATATAGAATAGCACCAATTATACTTAGAAGGTAGAGGGGCTTTGCTAATGATTCACATCATATGAATGGAGAGGTGAATTAAAACTTAGAAGCCACTGGTGTAGACCATGGGTTATAATCAACCATACCCCAACATCACGAAGGATATCGCAAACATAAGTAAACTTAGATGCAAAGAGTTATCTTTTCAAGTGATTGCAAAACCAAGAAAATAGGAGAGTGAACCATGGTCTTAGAGGACAAACATGGCTTGTAGAGCACCAGTTGAGATTCAATAGCCAAAGCACTTAAACATAATATCATCAACATAAATGGATCTCCTGTGATATAATGAAGCCATAATCAAGAGATGGGAACTCAACTTGTTGTACCATGCATGAGGGGGTTCCTTTAGCCCATAAATGGCCTTGTGACTCTTGTAAACAAGTCGAGGGTTGGCGAAGACAAGAAATTAGTCTCAGTGGTTGGCACATATAGACTTCTTTGACAAGAAATTAGTCTCATCATTAAGAAACACATGACAAACATCTAGTTGCTTGAGTGGCTAGCCATAATAAATAAAATGGTTAGTATTATTCAAATAATGTTTGACAATTAAACTAAAAGTTTCAAAGTAGTCTAAGTCATATGTTTAGTTAAAACCTTTCACCACGAGCTTAGCCTTGCAACATTGAAGGGACCCATTCTAATTATATTTGTGTTGGAACACCCACTTGCAACCAACCAAGGACTTTTTGGTGAGTAGAGGAGCAAGAGTCCAAGTCAAATTGGATGGATAACATATAGTTCATTTGACATGGTAGTGGTTCATTCGTTTGACTAAGGGCTTGCTTGACTGAACATGGTGTTAGGAAACATGATTAATTTGCATTGTTGGTGCTTGAGGTGTTTTAGAAATATTTTAGAATTCTTCATGATTTAGAAATCAAAATATTTCTCTTAGGAAACTAAATTTTTGAAATCTGGATATTATTCTAAAATCTGAAAGTATTGTTAATCTTTTAGAACAGTTAATTGAAATATGAATATTGCTTATTTTAGTTTTTGGAATGTTACTAATGCTGCTGTTTGTTATTTCTGAAAATTAGAATATTGCTATAAAACAATGAAATTTTGAATCTTGTAGTTTTTGAAATCTGAATTTTTGCATTCAATTCTGGAAATGTTTGCATTTCTGGGTTTGCTCTCTCTATTTGTTGTGATCAAAATCTCTTTTCAAAATAGAATGTGTTTTAAACCCAAAAATTGATTCTTGCTAAAACTTGCAACATATATTTCTTTAGAATAATTTCAAAATCTTTTCTTTAACAGTTTTAGAATGAATATCAGTTTTGCTCTAAATTCCTATATGCTCAAAACTTTCAGAATATTAGACATCATCATTATTTTAGAAAATGTTATGCTGATTTTCTGAAAAAATGTAATGTTTCAAAATAGCACTGTGAACTATTTAGAATGTTTCCAAAAGGTTGTCATTCTCAGTTTTTGATTCAAGTATTAGTTTACTATCAAATCTTCTTGCTCAAAATTTTTCAGAATATTGGATATGAAAAATTCTGCTGCTATTAATTTTAGAAAACAGAATATTGCATCTTACTATGATTCAGATTTTTTTTTTCAGAATAATGGATACATATTTTCAGTTTGAAATCTTGCATATTAAGTTGGAAACTGAAATGCAGTATCTTGTAGTTTTCTTTTAGAAATCGGATGATAGAATAAGATCCTGCGTATTTGTTTGGAAACAAATTTCTGCATTATGTGGTCTTCAGAAATTGGATGAAAATTCTGAAAACTTGCACATTAAAGCTGAAACTTTATATTTTGGAAATTCTGGAAATCAAATGTTGTTATAGAAATTGCATATCTGTTAGGAATGATTTGTTTCTTTAAATTATTTTTCATAATATTTTCAAAAACGTTTCTGGGGTTATTTTTAATGTGAATCTCTCTTTAAAATAGAATATATTTAACCCATAAACTTTTTCTTAAATAAAATCTGCATCAACTATTTTTTAAGAAAGAATGCAAAATCCTTGTGAATTGTTTTAGAAACAAATAGGTTGACATTGATCCTTATTGTTGAATAAAAGCTTTCAATCTACTCCAATCAGAAGGAGATTACAATTTATGGAAGAATATCAAGGATTGCTGCTGTTCTGGAAAGTTTTCTGAATTTTCAGCAAGACTGTCGCAACAGTATATCGAACAGTCTACCCAGAAAGAATTTCCAGAATCTGTTTCTCCAAAGGAAAGCTCTGTTTCTGCACTCTGTTTATTTCAATCGTGTCTGAAGCTTTTCTCATCACTTTGAAGCACTCCAAACGACAATCATCGAGTTGCAGATTATTGTATTATTGAGAGCATTATTATCTTTATTTTTCTATTTTTATTGAGTGATCAAAGAAGTTGCAGTATTCTCTACTCTGTTGTTCAGCACACACAGTTAGGACTGTTGGTGGTGGCTGAAGGAAATCTGTAGAGATTAACTGTTGTCTTCTTGACGAAAGTTCGTCTAGAATCCAGTGTTTGAAGTGTACTCCTGTGGGTTGAAGTGCCTGTTGTATATTGGTATAGCTTGCAAAGTATAGTAGATTCTTAAACTGGGCGAGGCCCCGCAGACGTAGGCTGTTAAGCTGAACTGCGTGAACATCTCCTTGTGTCGTTTCCTTTCCTACATTGTTTTTATTTCCTGCTGCACATCATTCTTCCAATCTATTTACTAATTGCACAGAAATTTCAGATTGGTTCTAACTGTTTTAGTGACTCCCTAATATAACACATGGTTTAGGTAGTATGGCACTAGATGTATTTAGCTTGAATATACCAGCTTTGGTGCAAGTAATTATCCAATGGGAGTTTAAGAAGATTGTTGGAACAATAGTTGCAGTTGCGAAGTTTCTAAGTTGGTAGCTTTAGAAGTAAAAGGAGCTAAAACATTTGTTGAAGCTGCTTTAGGAGAAATAATTGTTGCTAGAATGAGAGTAGTCAGTCCAAAAGGTGAGGAAAAAGGCAAAGGAGAAGCACTTGTTGAGTTGGTAGTAGCAAGATGAATGAAGAATCAGCTAAGGAGGTGGTGGCACATGTAGTCTTTAGTAGTGATTGGGAACTACATAAAAAATGATCTTAATAAGCGCCACACATATTGAAATGAAGAGTTAGCCAGTGTCAAAATTAAGACAAAGATACCTCTTGTAGGAGGTACTATACCCCAAAAAACACATATTAACGAGTAGGGTTTCAACTTATTCGTCATAGACGACCAAAGATATTAATAAAAAACTCATCCAAAAAAAAACCTCAATATGATCAAATTTAGGTTGCTTACCATAGAGAGCTGCATATGGAGAGCCATAAGATAGAATTGATGTGAGAGATTATTGATTAGATGCACCCCAGCGAGAAAGGCATTCGACTAAAAATACAAGGGCATAAAGCTATGAGCAAGTAGAGTGAGACTCATCTCAACCTCATGAAGATTATTGTGCTCAACAGACCTTTTTGTTGTGGACTATATGTGCAAGAGATATGATGTAAGATTCCACACAAGACAAGAACTAGAGCAGTCAATTGGTACTCACCGCCCCAATCACTTTCTAATTGTTTGATGGTGCAATGAAACTGAGTGACAACCATTTCTTTAAATTGCCAAAAATATTTAAGTGTTTCATTCTTGGTATGAAGTAAATAAAATGCAAATCATCATAAGAAGTCATCAATAAAAAACATGAAATAGCGAGCACTAGTAGTAAGAGTTAGTGGGGCAAGGCACTTAAGATCCAAATGAACAAGATGAAAAGGTTTTGATACTCTTGAATTCGATATTGGAAATAGAAGTTTACAACTCTTTGAAGGGTGACATGAGTGACAATGAGACGTAGTAGATAAAGGAAATAAACCACACATATGAGAGATATTATTAAAAATAAGAAAAAAGAAGGATGTCCTAGATGTAGATGCCAAAATTAAGAGGGGACTAAACAGGTGAATGCAGCTGGAGACATAAATGTTAAATCATCAAATTTTCAAGGAAGTTTATAGAGGCCATGATCAAGGAGTCCCTAAAAAAGAACTTACTTTGTTAACTAATCCTTAACAAGAAAATTATCAAAATGAAATTCAATGAATGCATGATTATTGGAGCATAATTTAGAGACGCTAATGATGTGTTTTGATATAACAGGTGAGAGAAACACATTTTGAAGCAATAAAAATTGAGAAGAAGTGGGAAAAGAAATGCTAATGATATTGGCAATAGGAATTGATGCACCATTTTCAACTATTACTTGATCTTAAATGATGAAAGAAATGAATTATTAAAGCGAATTAAAACTTGGTGTTAGGTGATGAGAAGCTCTTGAATCCATGTACCATGTAGAATCAACAACAAAAGTAGAAGTAGCAGCCGTACTGAGTAGAGAAGTAGTAGAAGGAGCTGGAGATTGTGACTAATTTGGAAAGCAAATGCATGGATGACAAATTTGTGCATGAGACACCAAGTTTATGTAGTAAAAGTAAGCAAGAGCAATATACTCATTCTTTCCATAAATTTGACATTTTGTTTTACCTTTGCAAGGGCACCAGGAATTGTTAATTGTAGGAATTGGTGATCCTTGAGGATGACAAAGAATATTCAAAGTAAATTCATGTGACAATTGAATGCCAGAAGGTTGAGAGGGCATAAACAAAATAAAGGGCCTTGGTTGAGATGATTTAGACGGTGTAGAGAACTTCTTTGAACCAGCTCTTGCAATGAAGTGAGCTAGTGGTATGTTGAATTTATCAAATGAATTTTGCCATTGCAACCTCAAATCATAGATTAGTGATTGGTTGTTAATATGAATTGAATTATATTGAATTCTGAATGAGTGAATTACATGTGACAGAGTCTATTTATAATTGAAGAATAGAGTAAAAAATGCAAGAAAATAAAAGATACAGAAATATCTTAAAACAGGGATTCAAACCTAGCTCTTATGACTCTGCCTTGTTTCTACGACGCACAGAGGCTGGTATTATTATTCTCCTACTTTATGTTGATGACATAGTTATTACAGGAGATGATGTTTCAGGAATTCATGACTTGCAAACATTCCTTGGCCAGACTTTTCAAATAAAAGATACAGAAATATCTTAATGGATACAGTATAATATCTATAATTAAATATAATGATATCTTATAGTATAATATCTATAATAATATCTTATAGATATAGTATAATATCTATAAGATATGTATATAGTAACATCCCCCCTCAAACTCAAGGTGATAGAAGAAATCATCTTGAGTTTGTCAACAAAATGCAGACGTAATAGTTAGCGCACAAGAAAAGATGCAGCACGGGAGATACCGTGGCATAACAAGCGCAATAATTAGCACACAAGAAAAGATGAGGCACGGGAGATACCATGGCATAACGAGCGCAATAGTTAGCGCACAAGAAAGGATGCGGCACGAAAAATACTGTGACATAAAAGATGCGACACAAGAGATACCGTAGCATAACAAGCGCAATATAGGTAGCGCACAAGAAAAGATGCGGCACAGAAAATATCGTGGCATAGCAAACGCTATAGTTAGCGCATAAAAAAAATCAGTGGTGATCTGCAACGGTGCAGGGGCGACGATAAAAAAAATGCAGCAGGGACGATGATCAAAAAATACAGCAGGGGCGGCGATCGGCAATAGCGTTGGAGCAACAGTGGCTGAGCAACAATGACGATCGATGATGCAAAGGTGATGAAGAACGGGCAGTGAGCAGTAGCAAAACAATCACAGTAGCAGGGTAGTGATCCAGCGGCGGCGAGCGAAAAATGTGATTCAGCACAGCCAGGCAACAAATCAGATCGGTGTTGAACGATGTTCAACGGATAAGAAGCAGCAGCAGAAATTGAACAGCAAGAACAAGCACCAATTTGACCACGATTATGCCATTATGCCATGGTCGCGATTGCAGTGATTCCAGCTGGCCAATTTGGCCGGCTGAATGCCGTAAAACCAAGAGAGGATCACATAGATCCTAGCTCTGATACCATGATATGAATTGAATTATATTGAATTCTGAATGAGTAAATTACATGTGACAGAGTCTATTTATAATTGAAGAATAGAGTAAAAAAGGCAAGAAAATAAAAGATACAGAAATATCTTAATGGACACAGTATAATATCTATAATTAAATATAATGATACTTTATAGTAAAATATCTATAATAATATTTTATAGATATAGTATAATATCTATAAGATATGTATATAGTAACATTTGTCAGCTTCTTGAAGAGTTGGTAACACTATTTGAGATTGAAGAGAGGTGACAAGAGGGTAGTGTTATAGACTAACCCCTTGGTACAAGTAGATAAGTTGATCTTGAGATCAGTAACAACTTCAAATTAATAATAAATTATGAACAATTTAATCAATTTTGGTCATTCGCGGAGCAATCGATTACCCAAAGAAGATAACAATACAAATGAAGGTTAACCTTTGGTTACTTATTTCTTGTTACACAATTTATCATTCATAATTTTTTAAGTATAATTTTTGATACTTGCTCCGTCTCCCAACCTTTACTTAATTATTATATCTATCTCATATTTATAATAACATTAAATAAATTTCTAATATAACTCAAACATTAAAATTAGAAATCTAATATAATTAGAAACTTCAAAATTAAAACTCCGCTAAAAACTAATATACTTTTCAATCTACTCACACTCAAATGAGTTAAAGCCAAATTATGGCTAGATGCTTGCTCGGCAAGGGACAACCTTGCATAGAAGTCATTAATAACATTAGAAGTATGAATAAGATTAGAATTGGTAATGGTGGTGTCAGAAGTGTGTGGTACTGACGAAAGGGTGACAAAATACCAACTATGGTGATCAAGGAAGACTGTAGGCTTGGCTGATAAGTTCATATGGATGATGTATGAGTCTGCTTGTGCTAAAAATGAAGATTATCATTAAGGTTCAAACTTGTGAGTGAGAGGTGGTACATAATGTTACTATATATATATATATATCTTATATTATAAAAGACATTATACTTTTTAATATTTGTAAAATATTATATTCTCATATATATTTATAAGATATTATATTATATACTTATATTTTTTATATTTATATTTATATTTTAATTATATTATTATAAATACTCATTTGTAATATGTAAATATCATTCAGAATTCTTATAATTTTTTTATAATTCAATTCTTATAATTTTTTTTTTTTAAAGTTTTTTGAGTGTTCAATCAGCTTCCCCGATTGATCCATGCTCTTGGCCAATTGTTGTGCTAACTATTGCACATTGCAATTGTCACTGCTCCAATTGTACAACTCGTTCCTGTACACCGATCAGAATCGCTGTTTTGCTGCTCTGCACACGGTTCTGCTTGCCCCTCTACTGTGCTTATTTTTCCTCTATTTTTTCATATTTGCTCCTTGTCGGAATCTATTTCAAATCCTCTCCTTGGCAGAATCTGTTTCAGATCTGCTGCTACCCCTTCCTGTTTTAAATGTTGTTCGCCTCTGTTTTGCTCTATTTCCTGCTCATTTTTTTGCTTGCTCCTTGCTACTGATTCGCTATCTTTACTGTATCGGTGCCTAAATTAGATCTTTTCAACACCTATTGTGTCGTTTTGCCCCTATTTCGCTGCATTGTTCCTGGTTCATGCTGCACACCGTTTGTCTTCACCGTTCAGCCTATGTTCGTCTTCAGCTTTACACACCGATTACCATCTATTATTCCGCTCTCCGGCCTCTGTTGCACACCGATTGCCATCTATTGCTGTTATTCCACTCACTTGCCTCTGTGCACACCGATTGCCTCTCTGCACACCGTTTGTCTTCACCGTTCAGTTTTGCTGTTCGTTGATTTCTAGCAACCGTCGCTGCTCGCTACTGCGATTACGCACTAATCATTCCATTGCAGCTCGCCAACAATCGAATCTGCAGATCCATTGGAAATCTGGTGCTGTGATAAGAATCTGCTCGCCAGTCTGCTCACTGTTGCTAATCTACCCTCGTTTGTGTCACTGCTGCTGTCTACAGAGTCGCCGGTCTTTTGCTCGCGGTGAAGCTCGCTGCTACTGTCTGGAGGGTATATTTCCATCTGTTCTTCTTCTTAGTGTACTGAACAAACGAACAAAGCAAAAAAAACCACTTTATATATATATCCGGGCTTTTGTTCGTGGTGACGCTCAACCCACAGTGCAGCATTCTTCGTATACACAATTTTTTCGTGGTGAAACATTCTCCCAAATCCCTTTATATATATCTGTGGTAAAACATTCTACAAAACCACTTTATATATAATGACTTCACCCAACAATCTTATTTATCCCATTGAGATCATTTTAGATGGAATGAATTATAATATTTGAGTACAACAAATGTCCATATTTTTCATTGGTTGTTGAATGTGGCATTACGTTACAGAAAAAAGGTAAGAGCCTATGCAAGTTACCAATGAGACTGATGCTGAGTTTGAAGAGCAACACAAGGTTGGACTATTACTCACTGTAAGATTTTATCATGGTTAATAAATACTTCCATGCCATCTATCTAGATCTTCTTACCAAAATTTCGTAATGCTCAACTTGTATGAAATTTTTTGACTAACTGCTATAATTACTTGAGTGATTTAGCACTTTGATATCAGTTGGAATCTCGTTTATAACATTTACGATAAGCACCCGGGCAGTCAATTTTAAACTATCACTCACAAATGAGTGTACTTTGGGATCAATTATTTTAAGTTGATCCAGACATCACTCATCTCGCCTCTGCTAAAGCTTTTCAATCATATCGGAATCGTTGTCACTTCATTAAATTCATGATGGATATATAGGATGATTTCGAACATGCACATCCTTTTCTCCTTCATCGAACCCCTCTTCCGACACTTGAGACTGTATTTACCGAATTAATTTCAAAAGAAACACATCATGCTACTAAACTTAGCATGACCTCTAACCAGATCTTGGTAACTTCTACTCTTTTCGTAGTTCCTGAACAAAAGATTTTGTTGTTGTTTCAAAAGTAACAGGGAAAGGCAAGACCAAATTTATTGGGCAATGTTATAAATGTGGTTATTTTGGACATCGTGGTTCTGAATGTAGGTGATCAAGAAATGATCCGACTAAAATAATTAATTCTATTCGCATTGCTGCTTCTACTGTCTCTGCTGCACCAAAGACATCTAAAACATCCACTTTGTCTATTACTATGACTGATCTTGAGGCACTTGTGCAACAGGTTCTATCCAAAGCTCCTACTGCTCTTTTAGTTCAATAAGGTAATACCTCTCATTGGTTTATTGACTCTGCTTATTGTAATAACATGACCTTTGATATTTCTTTAGTTTCACATAGTATCGACACCCCACCTATTTCTGCTATCTATATTGTTGATGGATCAAGTATGTTTGTTAGTCACACTGGTACTGTCTTCACATCCAATCTCTCTCTCCGTAACACACTCTTTATTCCTAACTTATCACTTGACCTTCTTTCTGTTGGACAACTTGTCGAAAATGATTTTATTTTAATCTTTTCTAATAAAGGATGTGATGTACAGGATCAGAAGATGGGGCAGGTAATTGGGACTGGGCGTACATTTGGTTGTCTTTTTGAGCTATCTTCTCTACATATACCTTCTTCTAATCCTTCTATCGCTGCGTCTGTTTCTACTATAGTTTGTGACATTCTTGCCTAAGACATGCATCTTTGTCTTGAATTAAAACTTTAGCTTCTGCTAATTGTTTCGTCCAAGTCAATTTTAAAAAATTTAATTGCATTCATTGTCAACTGAGCAAGCAAAGCGCTTCATCATTCAATAATAGTAAATCTTTTTCATCAGCCCCTTTAGATCTCGTCCACTTTGATATATGGGGCCCTACTCCCATAGCTACTAATAGCGAATCTTGATATTTTGTGATCTTTATTGATGATTTCTCTAGATATGCTTGGTTATATCTCTTAAAAGATCGTTCATAATTGCTTGATGTTTTTTGTACTTTTCAAAAAATGATTCACACTCAATTTGAGAGAGAAATCAAAATTTTTCATGGTGATAACGCCCCAGAATACACATCTATTACATTTATTGAAAGTCTAAAAAATATTGAGACCTTATACCATCGATCATGCCCATTTACCTCTTAGCAAAATGGTTACGTTGAACAAAAACATCAACATTTTTGGATACTGTTCGATCTATTCTCCTTTCTGCTCAATTATCCGAAAATTTTTGGGGGGAAGCTACACTCACCACAATCTACACTATTAATCGTATCTTATCCTTCACTATATCTGGTCAAATTCTATATGTAATCTTATATGAGAAAACACCTGATTTTCTGTGTTAAAAATATTTGATTGTGCATGTTTTGGCTTACTACCCCTTCATGAATGTACTAAGTTGGAACCCCATTCACGTCTTTGTTGCTTTCTCAGTTATAACATTGAACATAAGGGCTATCGTTGTTATGATCCTATTGCACAAAGACTACGCATATCTTGCCATGTACAATTTTGGAAACATCGGTTATTTATGTCTCCTTCCTCATCATCCTCACCATCACCTCGTTCCTCCTTCTTATTCATTGATTCCTCCCCTGACATATTTCCTAACTTCAATGTAGGTGAAGCAAGCTCATCAAACTCCAACTTATCTAACAAAACTAATCTGCTTGCAACATCGGACGATCCAATCAAGACATCTCCTGAGCCTGTTTCGATACCAGAAATATGTCGCTCTAGTCGGGTAAGAACTCTTTCATCCCACCTTTAAGATTATCATTGTTTTTTTTTTTTTTTTTTTTTTTTTTTTTTTTTTTTTTTTTTTTTTTCTTTTTTTTTTTTTTTTTTTTTTTTTTTTTTTTTTTTTTTTTTTTTTTGCTCTTGCCACTTTATATGAGCCACACACCTATGCAAGGCTAATGCTAACCTGTCATGACAACAAGCTATGGCTGAAGAACTTCAGGCTATGCAAGCCACTCATACTTGGGATCTAACTGACTTGCCTCATAGTAAGACTGTAGTAGGAAGTAAGTGGGTGTTCAAGATTAAAACTCGTGCTGATAGATCCATAGAACGTTACAAAGCACGCTTGGTTGCTAGAGGTTTCACACAGGAATATCGTATTGATTACGAGAAAACTTTTGCTCCAATTGCTTGTCTTACGACTTTTCGTTCTTTACTTGCCATTTTTGTTGTTCGCAAGTGAAAAATGCTTCAAATGGAAGTTAAAAATGCATTTCTTAATAGAGATTTGATCAAGTAAGTATATTTACAACCTTCTCAAGGCCTTGACTACCCGCCCACGAAAGTTTGCAGCTTTCGTAAAGCTATATATGGCCTCAGACAATCTCTTCGAGCTTGATTTTCTAAGTTTAGCTTTGTACTCTTTCAATAGGGTTTCACTCGTAGCTCTTATGACTCTGTTTTGTTTTTACGTCGTTCCGAGGTTGTCATTGTTATTCTTCTATTTTATGTTGATGACATGATTATTACAAGAGATGATGTCTCAGGGATTCATGCCTTACAAAAATTTTTTGGCCAGACTTCTGAAATGAAAGATTTGGGGATACTTAACTACTTTTTAGGCCTTGAAGTTACATCAAGCTCTGATGGATATTATCTCTCTCAAGCTAAATATACTTCTGATCTCTTATTTCGTGCTAGCTTGACTGATAGTAAAATTGTTAACAGTCCCTTGGAGACAAATATCAAGTTGTTGCCTAATGATGGTACGCATCTACCAGATGCAATGTTGTATAGAAATTAATTGGTAGTCTTATTTATCTTATTGTTACTTGGCTCGATCTATTTTATGTTGTTCAGCTCGTGAGTCAATTTATGCATGCTCTAAGATCTTCTCATTATGCAGCAATTTTACATATACTTCGATACGTAAAGAGTATTATGTTCTATGGTCTTCATTTCTCTACCCACTCCTCCTTAGATCGTCATGCATTTTTAGATACTAATTGGGTTGGTGATCCTACTGATCGTCATTCTATTACTGGATATTGTTTTCTTCTTTGATTGTTATTAATCTCTTGGAAGAACAAGAAACAAACTTTTATTTTGCGCTCCAGTATAGAAGCTGAATATGGCACTCTAGCAAATACCACTTCTGAGTTGTTATATATTCGATGGTTGCTGCAAGACATGAAAGTCTTTTTTTTCTATCAGTTCTACTCTCCATTATGATAACATGAGTGTCATACAAATTGCTCATAATGATGCGTTCCATGAGCGAACAAAACACATTGAGATTGATTTTCATTTCATTTGTCAGCATATTAAACAGAATACACTTTGTTTGACCCACGTCGCATTTGTCGATCTACTTGTTAATATTTTCATCAAAGCACACTCACCCGGTCGACATCAAGTTCTGGTTGACAAACTCAAGATGATAACTTTTCTGCCATCTTGAGTTTGAGAGAAATGTTACTATATATATATATATATATCTTATATTATAAAAGATATTATACTTTCTAATAGCCATGGACGGGACAATGGTGGAGAATATTGATTCTGCTTTCAAGGTAAGAACCAAGCCCTGAACGGTAAGAGTGGTGCCTTTCTTGTCGCCCCAGGGGTGTACGGTTACCAAAGAAATTGGGGATGGTGCAAGTATAACTAGTTCGCGTAAATAGAATTTTCTTTTCTTTTTATTAAAAATTTTAAAAAATTTCTTCTTTCTCTGTGCTAGCACTTCACTGTTTTCTTTTTCTTTTTCATATTTTTTTTTCTTGTATGAAAGGTCAAATCCTCTCTTTTCTCTTTGTTTAATATACTTCGCGTGCTTTTTTTTTTCTTTAAGCATCAGAACTTAAAAGCATAGTGGAAAACAAATAGACAATGGAAAGATTAGGGCAGATATGAAAGAATCATTGGAATTATTCTTTTTCTTTATATATAAAATGATATAATTAAGTTAATTATCTATCTACCACATGCAATTATCATTAAAAGCACACCTAAAAGATTTACTAGCACTCAGTGTAGGTAGTGGGTACCACGTACGCCTTCCATCTGCAGCATCTTTATTTTTTTGAAAAGAAACTAGTAATATGTGTAATAATACCTGAAGAATAATGGTAAATTGATTATTATATATAAATTTTTAGTATAATTGCATAACAATTATTAAATAAATAAAAATAAAATTTAAAGTACGTAACACTTATTTATTTATGTTATGAGTATTGTAATTGTATAAAAATATATTTGTAATAGTTAATTTTATATATTTTTTAATATATGATGAATAAGTGAAATCTCAAGATAAATAAAAAACTATAATTATAATTTTTGCTTTAGCATTAAGCACATTAATTAGAAATAAAGTAAATATTTCAATTTTTTGTTTAATATTCTAAATTTGAGAACACTCCATGTACTTGTGAAAAGGACCGGTAAGGCGAGTTAGGTGACTTTTAATGAAAAAATCTTTTTGAATGTTAAATAAAAGTCTAAGGGCATCTCTAATCTTATCTCTATTTTTTACTTTATTTTGAAGTTATTTTAATATCAAATAGTAATTTCTTCTTCAATCTTTTATTCTATTTTTTTTAAAAAAATATTTTCAGAATATTTTTTTACCTCTTTTTTATTTTTTATTATTTTTTAAAATTATATGTTTATATATAAATTTTATTTCACATATTTATTCAGTATTATTTTTAATTATTAATTAATAAATAAAGAACACAAAAAGTATAAACTAGTAAAAATAATTAATACAAAAAGAAATAAAGTAACTAAGATTTTTTAAATCAGTAAATTTTTTACTGAAAAAATTATAAATTGAACTTAAAACTTTTTTAATAAAAGGAAAAACTTTTAACTGAAAATAAAAAATAAAAAGAAACTGAAAAGAAAAAGAAAAAACTGAAAAAAATTAAATAAAAAATAAAAAAAACCAGCGCCAAAATGGCGCTGGTGATAGTACAAGGTTGCTCCTTCGACTTTTCACAATAAAAAACTCTTTCTTTTTCTTTTAATTCGTAGGCAAACAGGGCCTTTTTTGAATCCTATTATTGTCACCAGTGGTGCCTCATGGTCGCCATGATAAAACATTCTAACTATAATTAATCATTATTGGTTTTATTCTAAATATTTTAAGGAGTTGTTGGAACTTGTCAGGCGTTCATATGGTGGGTTGCACATTTTTCTGTCAGCTTTGTTGGAGGGAAGACTTGTTCAATTGAAGAAGTCTTCAAAGGTGAGGGAATTTTCAAATGCATCTTAATCCAATTATTCCATTCCAAACATGATTATTAATAGCCAGTGATTATAATATTGTCGAACTGGAAAATTTTCCAATGCTTCACACGCTAGCTGAAACTTGATTATAATAACAAAACATGTTTAGTTAAACAAATAAAGGCTAATTAAATCAGGTGTTTATTATGCTGAAAGCCAATTGTTTTCCTTTATTTTAAATTAACAAAAAAAAATCACTCTCACAAATTCATTTGAAAATGATTTTAAACTACTTCATGTGAGCAAGTAACGTAATTGTGACTTCTTTTTAATTAATTTAGAAGTACTTAATTAAAATTATAAGAGAAATTATATAAAGATTTTTAACTTTGTGAGAATTGATGGCCATCACGAGTTATAAGTTTAAGGAATCAATTATTTATTTCATAAATAAATAAATAAATAAATAAATATATATATATATATATATATTTTTTTTTTTTTTTTTTTCATTTGCCATCAATGAATAAATATTAAATAGGTGCCATTTGAGATCAAATTGTATACTCAATGTAGATTTTTTTGGGCCAAGGGAACCAACCATTAAGCACCACGTGTCAGTTTTAAAGAATTGAATGTCAATGTGGATTATGGGATCATTCTCTTTCGCTTTTTAGGTCGACAAAAACTGATTAACGACATCCCATCTTCTTTTATTTCAGACCGAGAAATTAGATATTGGTGTTCTCCATGTTTCGTGTATCAGTTTCAGTTCCAAATTTTATGGATAGACCATAATAAGCCTTTTATGGATAGATGAACTCTCTTTGTTTTTCTTTCCGTCTCTTCTCGTTTGATTGGTCCGTAAAACTGTAACAAATTACACAGGAGACAAAGATGATGGTCAAGACATCAACTTTTAACTTCATCTTCTTCTTTCTTCTTCTTCTTCTTCTTCGACTCGAAGTTTCTGATGAAAACAATCTCTGTTTCTCTGACCTTTTTTTTGCAGAGTAAAAGCTTCATTGCAGCTGTGTCTGTTGCAGTTTTACTCATAGCGACTCATCTCTTCACTTGTTCTTCCGCTCTCCAGGTTGGATTTCCCTTTCCTGTTTCTCTTGTCTCAATTTTTGATTCTTTGGCTTTTGTAATTTTTTAAAACCCTTTTTGGTTGATCAGGAAGGACAGACTTGTCTTCTTGATCGGAACTGCGACCAAGGGTTACATTGCGAAGCCTGTCTCGCCAACGCTAATGTCCGGCGGCGTTGCACTCGAATCAAACCGATCAGTCCGACATCAAAGGTGTTTAGATATCTACAGAATTGGAAGTCGCGTGTATCTCCTGTTCTCTGGACTAAATTGAGGCTTTGATTCTAATGCTTGTTGTCATCTGATAGGTGAAAGGGCTGCCGTTTAACCGGTACTCATGGCTGACGACGCACAACTCGTTCGCCATTTCCGGCCAGAAGTCGGCGACCGGATCTACCATTATCGCGCCTACTAATCAACAGGATTCCATCACCAGTCAGCTTAATGTGAGTTTCAGTTTCTCCTAATTTGTCGCCGGAAACTATTTTTCAATAAACAAAAAGAATGTCTCGGCTTTAGGTTTTCTAGTTCACCGACGCCGGATATTCCATAGTTCTCACTGTTGCTGACCTAAGAAAACACGAAATTACCCTTGTTTTTGTCATTATTACGTACTTAAGATATTTTTAAGACTTGTAAGAAAGAGATCTGAAGTGGGTTCTCTCACCGGCCGTCTTGCTTAGAAGGAACCACGCCCACCAACTCTCCTGAGACTTAAAGAAAAACCTAACACGGTATGGGTGCTACGTAATCAGAGCATCACCTTCTACAGTTCTACCCACTCTATGAGCTATTTCGGCGGTACACTCTTTCTATGTATATAAATAAAAAAAAGAAAATATTGAAGTATTGCACGGACCTATTAGAGCTAGTGGTAATGTGGCAATGTGTGTATCTCGAGAGGTATCTTCCTTTGTCTAATGATTATAATTATTATAAATTGGGTAAAAATTGCCACTACAACAGTCATTTAATGGTCTAAAAAATTTCTTTTGGAGAAAGGCACCATTGTATGGTGGTACTCACGCATAAACTTCAACGAAAAACAAGGAATTGTAGGCCTGTTTTATTCATGATTCTAAAATAGTTTTCTACATCTAGCAGTTAGGAAATTTCAAAACTTTATTGGATTCCGAATATTTAAAAATTAAAATAATAATCAAATTATTTTCAGAAAATAATAAAACGACGTTTTTTCATATTTTATTTCTTTTGGTTTATAACGTGTGATGTCATCTGGGACGACAACCGGGTTGATGTTGGAAGGTTACCTTTTGCGTATTGGAAAGATGATCTGTCCAAGCTCCACACACACTAGAAAAAAAACGAAAAAGGTTAAAAAGGAAAACAGGGAACGTTGATAGGTTAGAAAGTCGAATGGTGAAAAAGTTTCCAGCCAAACAGTCGTCCTTGCACGGCTCATCAACATTTGACATTTAAAAACTATTTCATCCCTCTTAGTAAGGAAACTAGTTGTTACTTGTTAGTATAAATACTGTGTCAATTAAGTAAAGGAGGGAACTTTTGGGCCTTTAGACAAATATTTTGAATATTAAGTCATGTAGACCAGTTCTCTGTATTCCACATTTACACCAATAAAAATATTCTAAGAGGGTTTGGTTGTGCTGTTGGGTTTTTTTTTTCATTTTTCATTTTTTTTTATTTTTTAAATTTTTTTAAATTTTTTTAAAATTTTGATCCTCAAATGGAATTAAGAGATCCAGCAAAAGAGATTTTTTATCAAGTTAGACATATTAATTTGTTAATTATGGTGTTCTCCGTTAAGATTATGGATTATCTTGCAGAATGGCGTTAGAGGTTTGATGCTTGATCTTTATGACTTCAACAATGACATCTGGTTGTGTCACTCCTTTGGTGGAAAATGCTACAACTTGACTGCTTTTGTAAGTGATGGAAGCCATATATTATCCACTTGTGCATGTTAAATGGGTGCTTTGATTTCGTCATTTGTTATTCCTATTTTTATCAAATAACTTGGTATCTGACTAATCCGCCACCTGATCATCCAGCAACCTGCTATCAACGTCCTGAAAGAAATTCAAGTGTTTCTCGAAGCAAATCCAGCAGAGATCATCACCATTATCATTGAAGATTATGTTACATCCCAACAAGGCCTGACCAAGGTCTTTGATGCTGCAGGCCTCAGGAAATACTGGTTCCCAGTGTCTCGGATGCCCAAAAATGGTGAAGATTGGCCAACCGTTGACGACATGGTGCAGAAGAATCAGCGATTGGTGGTCTTCACTTCAAAATCTGCAAAGGAGGCTTCCGAAGGGATAGCATATGAATGGAGATATGTTGTTGAGAACCAATGTAAGTTTCCTTAGTCTATAAAACTACATCAACTATATATATCAATAAGTAATGATCATTAATAGCAGCGATATCCTATGTATATTTCTTTCAATATCTGCAATGAATTTGCAGATGGAGATGGTGGAATGAAGGGCGGTTCCTGTCCCAACCGGGCAGAATCGCCTCTAATGAACACAAAATCGAGATCGCTTGTCCTGATGAACTATTTTCCTGATAACCCTATTCAAGCACAAGCTTGCAAGCAAAATTCAGCTCCATTGCTTAGCATGGTCAATACCTGTCATGAAGCAGCTGGCAAACGGTGGCCCAACTTCATTGCTGTTGATTTCTACATGGTTTGTATTAATAGAACTACCACTGTAATGGAATTATACTGTTTAAGATAGAATGAACCACGGAATGTTCATTTAGTTTATTTGTCCCGAATGTGATTGCAGAGAAGTGATGGAGGTGGAGCCCCAGAAGCAGTGGACGTAGCAAATGGTAATCTGGTTTGTGGGTGCGGCAACATCGCCTTGTGCAAGGTTTACATCTATCACCCAACACCATACTTAAAACTCAAAATGATCATAATGTTCCTGTGATTAGACTAGGTATTATAGTTTCAGTATTTTACTTTTGATATTAACTTGAAACTGACAAATGTAAGATTGTTCATGGAACAGGCAAATGCAACCTTTGGAACCTGTGAGTCTCCCCCGAAGGCAGGTCAAACACCTAATACAAATGTGGTAGCTGACAAGTCAGGAGTTGCATCATTGGATAATAGGCTTTTCCAACAATGGTGCTTGCTTGGAACACTTTCCATCACCTTTCTCTTGTCACTGTGGCTGTAAATATCATGTTTAGCAATTCAAGTTATTCAAATTAAAATTTGACGGATGACCCAATTGGGTATAATGTTTTCGTAATCAAGAAATGGTAATGAACGGTGTAATCCTAGTGCGTTTGCCGGAATAAACTGCCAAACAGGTTCTAGTTTTATCGTTGCCCTGCTGATCATATTAGCTGTATGATCTGCAGAACCACACAACCTCTTCATCATTATTATTTTGGCTATCAGAATCAACCAAGCAAGAACAAATTTCTAGACTAGAGAAATGTTGTTGCTTCACAAATGGAGCTTCTCTCTCTCTCTCTCTCTCTCTCTCTCTCTCTCTCTCTCTCTCTCTCTCTCTCTCTCTCTCTCTCTCTCTTTTCTTTTATTGTAATTTCATACAGATCAAGCCAATTTGTGAAAAACAGAGTTCTGAATCATTCAGTGTATTCTCGTCCCTTCATTTTCTAGGAAAGTGGAATACCAGTGAGCAGAAGCCCTTGGATACCGCTTTCTATCACTGTCATCAAAATCAACTCCATATAACCCATACTGCCTAGTGTATCCCGCCAGCTATTCAAAACCATCTATGAAGGACCAAACGAAGTATCCCTTGGCATTTGATCCATTCCTGCATATAAGCAGGAGTTGGACTTGTAAGGTATACAAGAAGTTAGATATGAAAGTTCAAAATATAGGATATCATAAACGCTATAGCTATTGAACAAGGGTTCAAAAACTCATATCAAGCAACCATTAATATAAATCACTTCCCTTATTTAATAACTTGCTTTGCTCGGAACAAGTTTGTCAAAGACAATGGATTACAACCAAAAAATATTAAAAAAAAAAAAGAGAGAGAGAAGCAAATAAAAATATTAAAAAAAATACCTAATAGATATGAGAAGGTTTTTGATGTATCTTTGTAGATACTCAATTTTTCTTGTGTCATTGTGAGCGAGCAAATTGGACAAGTCATTGACAACAGTCCCATATCCTGCTTTCAAGCGGAGTTATACACATCAAATGATAGCATTTGATCCACGTTGTCATTAGGAATTTTCTACAGGAACTAAAAAGCATGAAAAAACTCCAAGCTCCCATAGATACCTCGGATTATAGGGTAGCTGACAAGCTTACCATTTTCATAGATCAAAACTGGAGGATTTTTATACTTGAGTTTGATGTAGTCCAGCAATCTTTGTAATCCAAATGAAGCATCAGGCATCCCACTGGCTTGCATCCCAGAAATATCCTGGTCAAGAACTAAATTCTATATTAGTGAACGTATCATTTTAGCTGGATATGAACAAGGTACATTAGTAATTGTGCTATTAATATCTTACCATAGCAACCAGCTCTTTTGAAACTACACCAAAAGCAACAAAAGGACAAGTGATCAGCCACAGCAATATGTTATAAAGCAGCAAAATGACTTTCACGTATTCTTAGAGACAGATCATGAGTTAATTTCTATAAGTAATGACAAAAAAGTATAGATTCAATTGACTTGATTCAACTAGGCCATTATCCAACAAGTATATATATTCATGTTTAAGAAGGATTCAACAGATTGTTATGTTAGCCATTAGCCAACCCACTAGCTTGAGATACAATTGCTTATAGAAAAGAATAAACATTGGTTCACAAAAATTGACAGTAAATTAACCAAAACTTACATGATATTTTGGCAGACATATCTTGCAAGTAATCACTACCAAATTCTCTTGAGGTTCTAGCATGGCCTTTCACATAGAGTACACGATAATGAGAAAGACCAATAAAATCAAATGACCCCTTTAACTGCTTTGAGTCATTCTCTGTAAAAAGGGGCAATCGAGATCCAACAATATTCTTCATTATAGCAGGATAATCACCATATACTAGGGGTTCAAGGAACCTGATCAAATATAATAGAAATTAGATAGATGAAGCAACAAGTGAGCAGTTGCACTGCATTCTGATGCTTACCAACCAAGAGAAAAATCTCTCTTTTTGTTGCAGCTGTGTCTTGGGGTGAATCCGTAACAGGTTCCAGCCAATTTCCTAGAAATGTTATTCCTATTTGGCCCTTTTGTGTTCCCTATAAACAGAACAGTGTTTAAAGATGATTCATGCAGAAATTTGAAGATCACAAAAAAAAAAAAAAAAAAAAAAAAAAAAACACTTTTGTTCCCACCTAAAAGGTTAACAGCCAAAGATATACATGAAAACCCCAAAATCACAAAAAAACCAACGGCAAAAATAAACAATCACCATCAATTAGCAAGTGCCTTAGAGGAATAAAAATAAAATTAAAACTCAAAAGAGTTTCAAAGGATGTGCGAGCTTCACCTTCTTCTACATTTCACTCCCAAGCTGGGATTTATGAGTAACAATGAGGGACCTCCTCTGTATGATACCTATACCTTTAGCTACAAGGTTTGAAATGGCAACCAACAATGTTTCCTCATTCTAGAAAACAACTATTTAAATTCAGTTGGTTCAAAGTTCTTTCTATTTACAATTTTATAGATTACAACGCACAACCTAAAAAACTGTATACTACAAGGTTTCCATGTTCCATTGCAGTTCATGAGCAAGTTATATTCTTTGAGATCAAGCAACAAGTGATAAAAAGAGTGAATCAATGGTGTCAAGCAGCTGTATTCTTTTCTGTATAGTTGCAATGTTGCTGCATGTGATAATAGAAGGTAGTGAGCACCAATATATGGTTCTGTTATTGAATCACCCTCAGAAGCCAGAACAATTGAACCCAAAAGGATAGGAGCAGAGTCCAGAGGCAAGTGTGTCAAGATCATTGCCCAAAGCTGTTTGGATATTTGGCTCGTTAAATTTAGTCCAATATTTCACCCTATCACCAAATTCCTTGAAACACACATTCGCAAATGCAGTAAAATCTGCACGGCAACAATCCGACCAATTTATAAGCCCTTTTCAAGTAAGAAAAATGCCTGTAATTGCAAAAGTAAACAGATTAATTACATAAACTGAGGGCATAAATACGCTCCATAATCATCTTGCAATGACTGCGGAATGTCAAAGTGACTAAGAGTGACATGAGCTTCAATTCCTGTAAAAATTCAGAATAAAACACCAAGTAAGTGATTGGGATTTGACTTTGTATTGGGACCATTTTCTTTTTCCTTTTTTGAAAAAAAAATCTATGTAACATTAGGTTTTTCATTGATCAGTTTAAGGTTCATGGAAGAACCAGCTCAAAATTGTTGATTTCAATGATAAATTCCAAACATGGAAAGGGAATTCGGAGCAGCGCATTGGTTGAAATCAGTTCAGTTCAATAATTTTTTTAGGAACTGAATTCTGCGAAATAGAAAGAACTTTTATGCATGAATCAGACAATGAGTAAAGAAATGAGTTACCATAGCTGAGAAGCTCATTGATGAGATTGTTGTAGTAACTCAAGCCCTTCGGATTGACAGCACCACGCGCATCTACAAGTATATATTTATATATATGTCCAAACATTTCAATGAAGTGAACTAATGGTACTCAAATAAATCAAATCAAGTACATTATATTATACGTACCAGGAATAAGTCTAGACCATGAAATTGAGAATCTATAAGCGTCTAGACCCATCTGATGCATCAGCTTCACATCTTCCTGCCACGCCCATCAAAATATTAAACAATAACTGCCCCTTCCACCAAGTATGTGTGCGTGCGTATAACACTATATATATATATATAATATTACCTTGTAGTGGTGATATTGGTCCGCAGCAACATCGCCGTTATCGACCATTTTTCCTGAAGAAAAACGAAGAAGAAGAAGATCGACGATGTAAATCCATGTATGATCAGAAGAAAAAAAACCAAAGGAATCGAGGAGTCAATTATAGTTCCTAAGCAGAATTAAAAGGGCTCTAAGGTATATATATATATATAGCTAGAAGAGATGTAGAATCAACCAGAATGTGCGAAAGTGTCCCAAATGCTGGGCTTTCTCCCATCCTCTGCAACTGCTCCTTCCATCAGATCGAAACATGAACCAGTAATTTATAAGCCGCTAATGGGTTGATTGGAGAAATGGAAGCAATTTCGATGATCTGGCGATCACCTGATAAGCTGAGGATCCCGCACCAAACACGAAATCAGGTGGGAAATCTTGGCGACTTATTGTGGTCTGATCGTGATTTGAAGAAGTGGTTCTAATTGTGTTAATTCCGTGATTCACATTATAAGAACCATCTGGTGATACTAACTGAAAAAATCCGACAAAGAAGGTGAAGATGAAGAAGAAGACGGTACTCAAACTGGGAGTCGGAGTTCCACGATTCGTCGATTCGCATTTACAGGAAGTAACCGAGCGTAGCACTCTGATGCTATCCCTCTAGTGTGAATATATGATTGTGATGAATGAATAGATAGGGCTCAGCACGATCAGCAATGACAGCAGAACAAAAAATAGGAAACAGGGGGCAGCAACCCATGACGTGCTTTCAGAAACAGAAGAAGAAAAACAAAAAGAAAGTCCCAGTGTCGCAAGAAGAAAAGGAGGTGACTGCCAGAAATAGAAATCTAATGAACGGTGCTCCAGTCTCTGACATCATCCTATGAGTAAATTAATGTTTCTATGAAAACATAATCACATATATACTTAAATTCTTAAAAATATAGATAATAATTTATACATAATTAAAAAATATAAAATATAAAATTATATAAAAACAAACTGAATTCTGCTTGGTGCAATATGAGGTAATTATAAACTAAATGAATAAAAAAATAAAAATAAAAATAAAGAGAAAATTAGAATACTAATGCCAATTGTTTTTTTCTTTTTAAAATAAGAGCAAAAAGGTTAATTTAAATTAAAGGATAAATTAAAGAATTGCGATGGTTACTAAATTTTGCAATGGAAGAAGCTAGAAGAAGAAGAGTGGCAAGAGAAGACTAAAAATTAACTAATTTCTATTTAAATTAAAAATATTAAAATACAAAAACCATGCAGTGGAAAAAGCTTAAAAAAGAAATTTGAAGTTACTAACAAATTTTCTGTTTATATAAATGAAAATTTATATCAACATCTCGGCATTTTTTTGAAGTGTTACTCACTATTTGTCAATTTTTGCTCTAACGCTAGTGAATAAAAAAAATGTACCAATACTATTTAAAGTGAGCCATTAAGCATTAGTTCACACTTTTTAGTTTTTGAAGTGTTACTCACTATTTGTCAACTTTTGCTCTAACGTTAGTGAATAAAAAAAATGTACAAATACTATTTAAAGTGAGCCATTAAGCATTAGTTCACACTTTTCATTTCTTGCAAAATTAATAAAATAATATGAGTCGAGTAGCATTAAAAGAACTTATTGTAAAAGTTATTATGTTTTAAATAAGAGATATAAACGCTATTTATAGGCTGTTTTAAAAATTTATTAAATTTAGGTATTTAAGTAACGTGTTCTTATCATTTATTTAATAAGTACAATTATTTGGTCATGTTAATAATTGGTGGTATAAAAGGTATGATATTCCTCTTAGAAATGTTTAAAGCTCAGGCTATTGCCCTGCAAGATTTGGAATGCTACCATTGGATAACTGTCAACCAAAGGTATCTTAATTTATAAAAATGATTGAGTATAATATAAAACCTATGTGTGTTCATCAAAAATATTTATTTTTAGACACAATACGACTTTATTTTTTTTAATTATTAGACAAAGAATTAAATATTAAACTGTAAAAAAAAAAAAAAATAGAGCCCAATATGGGTACCACAAGAGAAATGTTTTGTCAGTAGTGAGCCCATAGCAAATTGAGCCAATTTGTGAAATGCAGAGATCTGAATCATTCATTGTCAACATAAGAAAATGATTTTATTCTCCTCCCTTCATTTGCTAGGAAAGCAGAATGCCAATGAGCAGAAGCCCTCGGGTATCTACCTGCGAAATTGACTGCATATAAACCCATAAGGAAAACTGTATCCAAAGAAAGAGCCACTCAAAACCATCAATGAAGGACCAAACGGAGTATCCTTTGGCATTTGATCCGTTCCTGCATACAAACAACAGTTGGAATTGTAAGGTGCGTGTATGCAAGAAGTTGGATGTGAAAGTTCTAGTCGTAGGATATCATTCAATATTTTTACCGAAATATACTTCATCCCCAAGAAAAACATCACCAAAATTAATTACTTATTCGAGCTGGTAACCTCCAAAAATATTTTTATAGCTCAGACTAATAGTAGAAAACAAGGGTTTAAATTGCAAAAAATCACTTAACGTGAAAATTGTAATTGCCAAATAAGGATCCAATTATGACTAGCAAGCTATCATCTTGAAAATGTCAATGTAAGACTTTGAACTCAAGACCTGTTTTGATACCACAGTAAAAAACTTGTAAACTAAAAATGGTATAACTATGAAAAAATGGTCCAGCAAGACATATCAAGCTATCGTCAACATGCATCACTTCCTTTATTTGATAAGAACTGGAAGTTTGTTGAAGGTGGCAAGACATGGGCATCACTAATTATTGTATGTTCCTTGCTCCAACGGTAATTGTACTTGTAATTTTTGGTTTCTTACTGTGTATATTTAATGTTATGTGTATCTCGAGGCTATAATTGATATATCTTTTTATAATTTTTTTTTGGTATGGCTTTTAATTAAAGGGCATAACTTAATTAAATTAAAATCTTTTTAAAACTTTAATTTTTAAAAAATTTGAGTGTTTAAGAGCACTTTTTTAAATTTTTTGTAATTTCTATAAAACACAGAAAATACTTCTTAAATAAAAATAATTTTTTAAACAAGCGGTAAATCTCTATACTTTTTCGATCCCGTCGTCTTCTTCACTCAGGTGTTAAGGATTCTCTCTTAACTTCTTCAGCTTATTTGTTCATATTTTTTAAAATTATTTTTCACTTTTGAACTTTAGTAAT
>JAJIYU010001469.1:0-35740 GCA_030144865.1 Tinospora cordifolia | reverse complement strand
TTGTTGACCATGAATTTGAGACCATTCAATTATATGTATTCATAGCGTGTTTCTACCAATTGTAATGCTTTAATTATTTTATTTTTATTTTTTGCCTTGGTCTTTTGTGTCCGTTCTCGTAAAATTTTTATGTTCTGTAATGTAATTAACTGATTTAAATGTCAAAACAAACAGCATGAAGGATAAAATTACAAATTCCTAGCTGCAAATTTTTACGGTTTGATTGATTTTTCAGCTGTTTTTAACAAGGAGAACGCCATTGGCACCTATACCATCAAAGCAGTGGATGATCCTAGAACCTTGAATAAGATCCTTTACATCAAACCCCCCAACAATATATACTCTTTCAATGATTTAGCAACGCTGTGGGAGAAGAAGATTGGCAAAACCCTGGAAAGGATCTATATCCCAGAAGAGCAAGTTCTGAAAAACATTCAAGGTCAGAATGACAACAAAATCAATTTTAGTTTTATTCTTATATTTTTTCAAGTTTTCTTGCACATAAGTGGATTACAATTGTCAATTTGCTTGATATATATATATATATATATATATATATAATTAAATGATTGAATAAACCAAGATGGCCTAGTCTTTTCCTGAACCTTTTTGTCTTATGCTTCTCGCTGCAGAGGCCACTATACCAATGAACATCATTCTCTCAATTAATCACTCGGTCTTGGTGAAGGGAGACCAGACATACTTTGAGATTGAGCCTTCCTTTGGAGTTGAAGCATCTGAGCTTTATCCAGATGTGAAATATACCACTGTCGATGAATATCTGGATCAGTTTGTCTGAACTATGTGTGGGGAGATCGGCAGAGTACTTGGTGACTTGACCATATGTGGTTCGTTGGTCTTCTTGTTCTTGATAAGTTTGGTCCATTCTGTTGTTGCAATCGTCAATGTCTTGATCTCAATGGTGTGCATCGTAGCACAGTAGTAAGGTTGAGGATTGCATGAACTCTCTTTCTTTGCCTAATAAAGATTTCATACTTATTTTGGATAGCATCCTTGGCAGAATCCACATTGACCTCGTTAAAGTAACATGCACTCCCACCAACCGAAGCTTCCTATAAAAATCACGGAACCCAAAGCTCCCCATAAAAATATGCAGAGATTCATGATATTTGTATGTCCTATTTGAAATCTTGTAAGTATCCCAAGTGAAATTGTTTTGTCCTACATAGAAAAGAAGCAAAAGAAAAGAGAAGTCATAGAGGACAGTAGGTTAAATGAATTTAAATTTAAAAGAACAGTGAAGAAGAATGAGTTTGGGCCACATTTACCCATATTAAGCAATAGTTATATAATTATATATTAATGGGGCTTAAGTTAAGGTGTCTTCGTCTTGGGGCCAAACAACTTAATTTTGTTTTACTTGGTTAAATTCACATTTATTTTTATATATAAAAACTTCTACTCTCTAACTTTAATTTAGATAGTTTAATTGGTTTTAGATAGTTAAATTCTAGGATACAGACGCTATTCAAAGCATATGTGAATAGGTAAATTCTTATCTTAGGACATTATAATTATCATAAACTTCAGTCAATCGGATTCTAACTTTTTAACCTTTTATTTATTTATTTATTAAATTATTTATTACTATTTTCATTTTATTTCTCCAATGATAGGTCCGTCTCCGGTGATGACATTGGTACTAAACGGTATTGTTATGGTTACTAACAAACGTATTAAAGCTGAGAAGGTATGCTTACTTACTTATATAATGATAGATAATTTGAACTGAATATAAACAAGACAGTAGTAGAATGGCAAAATATGATTCCCAAAATGCATCCTCTGTTATCACAAATAAATTGCAAATAATGGTAAGCATGGTTAATAAAATCAATTTCTTTATAAATTTAAGCAAATAAAAATAAGGGTTTTTTGAAATTGGACTGAAAATTAAAAGTTATTCAAAGCTAAATGTAGTGAATAAATAAAAATCTAACTATTGGCAATTAATGATTTAAAAAAAAATCTAGCCTAAAGTATAATCTTAATTAAAATTGATCATTGATTCAAAAAACATTCTTCGTCTTTCTATAAATTAATTATTGTTATAAACAAGCATTAATAACCTCTCTCTCTCTCTCTCTCTCTCTCTCTCTCTCTCTCTCTCTCTCTCTCTTTATGATAGTCAAAACAAGCTCTTTGATTATGTTTTAGGCTTCCTTTGGCCAAAATCTCCACTATAATCAACAAAATATAGAACAAAAACATCATTCATTGATTACAAGTATTTTAACATAATAAACGTAGAGATATTGACATAAAAATAATATAAATTATGCATGCTATCAAATTCTTTCAAATTTAAACAACGCTTGCCCTCAAGTAGTGGCTCATTTTCTTTTATTTTTTTATTTTTAATTCTACAATCAATAGTTTAAAAAGATATTTCAAAAATTAAAAAAAAATTTAACAATCAATAATTTAAATAATTAAAGTTATGTTTTATTTAAATATATTCATAAATGATTTAATTTTTTAAACTTTAATCTCTACAAAAAAAAATAATTTTTAAATAAAATTATACAATACTTTAATTATTTATTTTTAATAAAATATTAAGAATATTGAATAGATATTAATAATGACAAGTAGTGGTTTGTACAATGTTATGTCATTAGCATATTGACATCATTCAAACTCTTGTTGTGACAACACTTTTTAAGGACATTCATAATAGAGATGTATAAAATTGAAACATTTTACAACATGCTATCTATGTATTGTTGTATCATATATTGCACAACATACATAGGTATGCACGTTGTTACTGCATTACGCTTATTTACACCATTCAAACGCTTGTAGTAATAATGATTCATTTATAATAGAGATGTCATATAAAATTAAAATGTTTTACGACATGTTACCTATGTGTCGTTGTATCATATATTACACAACATGCATAGGTTTGCACGTTATTATTTTATTAGGCTTTTTTACATTATTCACATGCTTATTGTAATAATAGTTTTTAAGGACATTCATGACAGAGATATTGTATAAAATTTAAAAGTTTTACAACATGTCTAATTATGTATCATCATATTATATATTACACAACATGCATAGTATACAAGTTGTTAATGTTATATGTAAAACATTAAAGACATGCATTTAGTATACAATGTTATAATATAAATTAAATGACATGCATTAGTATTTGTTGTCTTATGCATGTTGTCATAAATCTAATTTCTTGTAGTGTAATCAAGTCAATCAAAATGACACATGGATCAATAATGATTAGTAAATTAATTAAGGCTTAAAACTAATGAAATAAATCAAAAGATCGATGTCAAATCCCTTAAAAAAATTGAGGGAAAGTGCAAAAACAGGGAAGAATTGAAAGTAGCATGCTATATCAAAAATCCAAAGTGTGCTACATCAAGAGGGGGTCGTGGCTAATGCCTAGGCTGTAATGCACTACTCAGACAATTGCAGCTTGTTGCACTTAAACTGGTCAAGAAGGCCATTTTGCCTCGATTTTTGTGTCAATTCAAAGAGCTTTAGGGTGCCACATAGCTATATCTTAAAATTTTACACTTTAAGCTTTCCAATCATAATGGCACGCCCCATGAGCCTTTCTCATGTCGTTACAATTGTTGGTCATTGTAAGTCGCTCCACTATGATCACCATGAGCAGTATTCGCATTAATGGTGGCTCAACCATTCCACATTTGTCCAATTGCTCAAACCACCTTTGCATTCCGTCATGACTGATTGTGCAATATCATTCCTGATCAAAATTACCATGCACATCTCTGACTATCTTGAGTAGGATCATCATGGCCATTAACATTATAGATAAGACCCCCTTAGCTTTGAGAACCATTGGAAGCTTGGAACTATGTGTTTGTATGTGTGAGCTTATGAGCACGTGGGGACACTTTGGAGGGTTGAAGAAACCTTGTTCAAGGTCCATTGTGAATATTTCAAACCTTCCTCAAGTTCATTTTCAAGTATGATATAAATCACAAACACTTTATGCACACTTTGGGGGACATTTTGTGTTGAAGACAGACCATCCAACCCATGATCATGCATGCTAGTAGATTATAGGCTTTGCCATGACCATACACCATTAGAATGGCATAAAATGATGACTCAAACTACCTGAACCAAGTACCCAAAGTTAGTCTCATCACCACAATGATAGTTGTTGTCGAAGGTGGTTCATGAGATTAAAATGTTCATAATGTTCCTTGAATCCCTTGAGACCATGCAATACCTCAACCTCCAATCATCCGATCGCACTATGACCAAATTACAAAAATTTTCTCAACTGTGATAAATATAAGGAGATAAATAAACATTTTATAATAAACATGGGAACAACCAAACATCAGGCATGTTATGTCATTACTACATCATTTACATCCAAAAATGTATAAAGTAATTAAAAACCAATAGATAGCATTTATAAATAATAAGTCAAATAAATTAAATAATTATGAGGGGTTCGTAGCACATCAATTACTAAAATCGAGTTTATTAGCCGATACATTAATACTAAATTAAGTAAATGATAAATAGACTAAAAGCATAGATATTAGGCCTCATGGTCAAATCAAACTAAATTAAGTCTTTGTCAGGGTTCAATAGGCCACTTAGTTCAATATGTACTTGAAAAGAATAGAAGGAAATGTGGTGAGCTCAACGAAGCCTAATAGATCATCCTAGGCATTTCTTATGCATCATAAAAATTAAAACACCAGTATGCAAACACTTTCAAACATGTTTGATATTAAGACTGAAAGAGCTATCCTTGGTATTTGCATCTCTTAGACTAGGCATCCATTGGTTTAGAGCATAGTCTAAGGACACTTCCTAAAGTAAGTATCGACCCTCAAAGACACATTTTTAATGGCATTGACTATTGAAGACACTTCAAAAGCAAGGTCATCCTATGAGTCCCTAAACAAGAACTAAGTAGTGCCATGCACAAGAGTAGTATTATAGCAATCTATGACCCTAACTTAGCTAATCTCTTATCAAAGAGTGTTTGGTGGTGGTCAAACATAGACACAATATGTTGAACCTACTCACTAAGGAAAATACCCAAGGCGATTAATGCTGATACACTGCATGGGTAAGTATTTGGTTTCTTAATCTTCTTTGTTTAGTTGAAGGCATACCGTAAATGAAATAATCAAACACATGCATGGGTCATAACAATAAGTAAATCAACAACAAGTTTCCATCATTCATAGCTTTACATAATATATAATTTAAAACCCTAGCATGCTTCTAACTATATAGTCATTCATGCATACCATCAACATGAAATCAAAGGTATAATAACATGAATATAATCATAGGATTCAACAAAAATGAATGTACTCATATTCAAGTATAAATAATTATAATATAAAAGATATTCAATGGCCATTTCCACTTGTACTCAAGTTCCAAATATCTCGAGACTTGTGATTTGATACCCAATTATAACACCCCAATTTTCGACCAGACCTCCGTTCATATGTTACCTCACGTGTGGATCGTCGCCCGATGAAAATCGAGATGCTACCTTAAAGTTTCATTCTGTCAAAATCTTTTCTCTACAAAATCAAGTTCATAACCCTTTGTTCACAAATCAATGTCTATAAAGTTATTATGTGCAAGATTAAAAATCACAATAATTTTTCCGAATAAATCATAATCAATGCAGTGGAATACTTTTAAAACTATTCATTTAAACCAAAATCGCTACATAAGGAAAATCATTGAAAGATAAAACAATCGAAGTTAAACCAATGTAAATACATTAAAATAATCAAGTAAAATACATAAAATATGACTTTCAAGCCACCTATCCCTGACAACCTCCATGAGGTGTCCAATCAGAGTGCGAGTCTTCTGACGTAAGTCAACATATTCTACATCTAGGTATACTTGAAAAATAAAGTGGGAGTGAGCTCGAAAGCTCCGTGGATCGATCCTACACATCACATGCATTATACAGACCCAATCCAAGACATTACAAACACTTTCAAACATTAGGCGTTTCAAACATTCATTTAATTTTGGTCGAAGTCAAAACCAGAAGAGGGTTGAGATGCCTCTTGGTATTCCCTGTGATCCAATCCAATCATAATCATAGAGGCCTTAGGTGGTACCATCTAAAATCAATCATATCTCAGTATCACAGTCCAAGTGAGGGTATTTATCTAGACTCGTACTGTCTCTCAAAGACTTCGAGCTGTTGCAGGCAGTTCAGGGTGGGAATACCTACGATCCGCCTTGCGGCTCGTCGATCGCACTGGTACGTGGATTCTTAATAAACCATCGTCTTATATTTTTTGTTTTACAAATGATCTCAATCACATCAATCATCATACAATTGCACT
The DNA here is from genome assembly GCA_030144865.1 of Tinospora cordifolia. NCBI lineage: Eukaryota > Viridiplantae > Streptophyta > Magnoliopsida > Ranunculales > Menispermaceae > Tinospora > Tinospora cordifolia. Next base: position 29,369 of record JAJIYU010001469.1, on the reverse strand, counting down.
AGAACATATAAACCAAACTATACTTGCAAGTTCACATGATAAGGTGCCTAAATAAACAATGGGATCTAGATACACATTTGCCTAGTCATGCATGCCATAATTGAGTGAATCTAAATGCAAGGTCATGTCATAACTAATTATGCATGGATTAAATAGTTCATTACACATTACACATCATTTAAAGAAGTCAAACAATTTCAATCAATTTCCTAGTAAAATTCTAATAACCTAGAACTATTCAATCAAATGCTTTGAATCTTAAATTCGTATAATACAAATTAGCAAGGAAGTCACGCCCACCTGATTTCGCCGATCTTTAGGGCTCCTTGCTTCCCTTCGGTAACTCCATGTTATAAAATGTACAAACCTGAAATTTACCACGTAATCATTTATTCTCAATTTAAGTGATTTCTATTTTTAATTAGGAAGTCTAAATATGGGTTTTCATTAATTTAGGATTATCCTAAAGTCCTAAAATTTTGTATATTCTAATTGATATAGCTTCTTAGTCCTTTGAATCTCCTTAATTTAAATTTAAAACTTTAATAATTTACTCGTAAGCTTGTTCATAAATTAGATTTCTAATAACTGCATCTTTCTAAATTCAAGTACTTTATTAATCTAATTACAAACAAAATAAGACTTCTAGTTGTTACATCACTAGTTTCAGGGCCTAAAATTTTATTCTTTTCTTATAAAAGATTTTCAACTCCTAAAGCTTATTTTTCCTATTTTTAACTAATTTATTTATTAAGTTTTTTAATTTCTAATATTAAAGAAATTTTTTTTTCCAATTCTAATTCAAAAGATTAATTGATTTAATTTCATTAAATCAATTAACCTTCATGTTCAATAATTTATAATTAATCTCATATTAAATTTATTTAATTTGAATCATTAAATAAATTTTCTAAATTATTTTTGTACTTGTTATAAATTAGTTTTAATTTGTATCTAGTTTCAAATTTCTAATTTCATTTTGCTGTCATATTGAAAATCATGAAAATAAATCTCTTACTATTCTAAAATTTAAAATCTAAAATTTACCTCGTGTTGACAAAACCCTTTTTGTTGGACGTTGGTCCTCGCATGCATCAGCAGCGACTCACCGTAACAGCAGCTACATTCAGTTCATCATCATTGTCAAGACACACAATTCTAGACCGGCCCAACAGCAAGACGAATGTTGTTACACCAAAGTTCTAGTACTCATGGTTGTTGTTCTTCTTCCTTAATTTCATACTTCACAACACATCCAATTCATGAAACACACACAAACTCAGCACGCCTGAATTTCTCTTCCACGTTCTCTATCCGGCAGCCGCAGCAACTCACACGCACCATGTTCAAGTTGCAGCATTGTTCGTCCAGAACAGCAGCACCAAGCGTTTCCTTCTACCTCTGTTTTCGTTCTTGGATCTCGCCCAAAACAGAGCACAATTTCTGCTTGCTCTGTTCATCGTTCCATTGCCAGCAGCCATGATCCTTTTCCAGATATGTATGCTCATCATATTCAAAATCACAAACGAAAACCCAAACCAAAATCAAAACCGTCTCTTTTCCATTCTGCCGCAGCTTCTTCTCTTTTCTGTCCGGTGGAAGCCACAATAGCAGCAGCAGCATACTCTTCTTTTCTTTCTTCCACGGACCAGCTTCCACCCCCCTGCATGTTTTCTTCTTCAGCTGGCAGCAGCACCCATCTTCCTGGTTTCATGATCAGACATCTCCCAAAACCAGCTGCTGAAATCTTGCACCTTCCATGGTCCAACATCCAACGGCACCTCACGGTCCCACGTCGCAGCAACCAGCTTCCGGCCTCTGTTTTTTTTTTTCTTCCTGTCTTCTGTTCTTGTTCTTCTTCTTTCCGCACTACCAGCAAGCACCCCAAACCAGCTAGCTCCCTTACCATCCATCAAGCACAATACCAGAATTTCAGTCTTCATTCATGAATCTGCAGCTCCTTCCATTGTTCGTTCCACTCCTCCAGCACGCACCATTCTGCCACTTCTTCTTTTCAGTCTCTCATCATCCGGATGACACCAGTTTCTTTATTCCTTTGTCAAGGTCTCTTTCGTCGTTCTTCAGCCAACACGTGAGCAGCAGTAACTTGAAGCATTAGCAGCAGCAGCAGCAGGCTGCAATGGCAGCAACAGCTGCCTTTCTTCATTGATTCATTTTCACCATTGCTGCAACACTTTTTTTTTGTCGTGCTCTGTTTTCCTGATCGGCCGAACCAGAAAAATGGGAAGTTTTCCAGCTAATTCTTCCCTCAATTCTATACTGAACACAACCCAAAATCCTGAGATTAAACCATTCAATCGTTGTTTCTTTTCCTCTCTTCCCTCTGTTTTCTTCTTCCTCTCGGTTCGTGCAGCCACTTCTTCATTTTTCATTAACCAGAAAATTCTGGTGCGTCACAGGAGCTTCCCGGACTCTTCTTTTGTTGCCTTCCGTTCACCGCCCAAACAGATGGTTCCAGTTCTTTCATCACCTTTCTCTCATTCTCCATTTGCCTCTCTTCCTTCGTAAGCCACCAAGATGTATATTTCATCTTAAACGTTGAGAGTGGGACTTGATACCAATACTTACTTGCTGATTACTGAAATATAATACTAAAATACAATCCCAAATTATTTTCCTATAGACCTTTGTTTAATCCTTATCATAAGTGTATAAATTTACAATTATTATTTATTTAACCTTATTATTATTATTATTATTTTTCTATACTAATCATAATAGGCATCAATTAATTATTTCCGCTATTCATGTATATCTATAAAACATAAAATATAGTTTTATCATACTATTATTATTTTTCGATCAAACGATATATTTTATTTTTGTATCACTCGCGCCTTCGCGCGAGCGTGCATGAGTTATGAAATAATTCATTTATTCTTAAGCATATTCTATATCCATAATTAAATTGTACATGATCCTAATTCATTTGTTATTATTCATCTCATGTTCACTCACGACATGACACGACCACGAAGTTACAGGTGTTACACCAATCCTTCGATGTTAAGCTATCAAGTTCTAGTGTTAAGTTTAATATTTTATGTCATACTCAAGTATACTTAAAAATCTTATGGAATCGGTCATAACCAAAAAACTCAAAGTTCTTTATGATTTTTGTTCAAGTCTTGAAGAGTCACTGTCTATGACTTTTGAGACTTGTTTTATGTGAGTTTGAGGTTTCTAGTGCATAATCATGGTCATCATGCATCTGTTGTACTGAAACCTTGGCTAAGCCCTATTCCGATGGGTTTGATTTTGTCATTTCACATGACTAACAATTTGGGGCCCACTTTAACACTTATATTATGTTGTCAAGACGTTCTTAAGTTTATTTTAGCTGTTTCTAATTATCCATAAGGGAAAAATAAATTGTTCATAAAGGATAAAGGACACATTGAAAGTGTTCCCTTTTTAGGGTTTGTCATACTCGTTTTGTGTCCTTCAAGGTTATGGGCCAAGATTTCTGCTTCTAAACCACTTTCATTTAATTCTAAATAATAACCTAATGGTTTCTAATGTTTCAACCTTAGTACAATGGTTGTAACTTTCAACCCTAATATTTTTAACATTAAGATATATGAAAACCTTATTTCTAGGTGTTTTTTATGCCTATTTTGTGCCCAAATTGAGGCCATTTGTTTAGGGATTCATTTCTATCCCTTTTCACACTTTTCCTCATCATTTCCTTACTGTTCTAGGTAAGTAACTCACTATTACATGACTACACACTTGCAGCCATGCTTATATGCACTAAAGCACCTTCGAAACGCCTAGTTTTAGGCATTTTAATTGTAGTAGATGCGTGTGTTTGTATGGATGACATTTCCTATGCCTTGTGCCCACTTTGAGACACTTTTCTCCTCTGTTCTTAGGTCATAATACTCTAAGATATGGTTGCACATATTTTGCCCATGTGATTTGTACATAAAGTGCCTAAAACACCCTCCTTTTAATTTTTCACCCACATATCCTGAGAGGTTTGTGTGTAGGGTGTTGGGCTGCCACTACCTAGTTTAAACTTCATCTAAGGAGGGTGATTTCCATGCTGGAAATCGCACTTCACCTCAGTCCCTAATAGTGGTCATGTTTGTGTGCGAAAAGAAATATTATACACTAGGGTTTTAAGAGAGCCTACCTTCTCTTGTTTGCTTCCTATTGCCTTCTTCTTTGTCTGTAACCTTTAAGTGTTTCCTCCTCTATTTTTACAACTTCCTAACACTGAGAATCCAATTATAGATCACTAAAAAAATATGAATTTAAGATTTAAATAAAAGACTTGGGGTTTTGTTGTTAGCTTTCAGGACATTTTCAAGAGTGGAGTAGGTGTCGGAATAAATCTCATTGTGACCAAGCTTAGGTGGTTTGATGGTGGTTGAGAAAAGGAGAAGAAAAGAAGAAAATCATGAAGAAGCATGAAAAAAATAATCATTTCCATACCTTAACGATCTTACCTCATTCCACTTGGTTTCATCTCACTATGGTGCTCCTAGTTGACGTGATGGTGTGTGAGAGGATGAGAAGCCAAGTCCTTGAGTGTGGTAGATAGAAAAGAAAAGGGGTGTTTTTATGGGTTTATATAAGAAAATATAGGTGGTAGTTAGAGTTTTGTCTCACCTATGCGTGTATGTAAGTCTTTATTTCTTTTTTATTTTTATTTTTTGACAAACACTAATGGATTCTTCTCTCTTTGGGACACCTTCATAGAGAATGCAACCTAGCCCTTAATTTTTTGATGGTTTGAATGACTCCGAAAGGGTTAGTGCCATGGGTTTTGTAATCTTACTATCTGGAATCTGGAATCTCTGTTCGACACAATGGTTTTAGGTACACCATGTAGCCTTTCTATATCTTTGATGTATAGTTCTCTAAGCTTTTCCACTGAATTTGTAGATCGAATGGGTAGGAAGGAATGGGTAGGAAGTAAGCCACCTTTGTCAAGCGATCCACAATTATCCATACAGTGTCTTCTCCCTTCTAGTTCTTGCGTAGACCACTGATAAAATTCATTTCAATATTGTCCCACTTCCATTTGGGAATTGGAAGTGGTTGCAACATCCCTGAGGGTCTTCTATGCTCTGCTTTCACCTGCTGACATGTCAAGCACTAAGAGACATACTTGGCAATGTCCCTCGTTATACCTCTCCACCAATACAGTTTCTTGAGATTCTAGTACATCTTATCTCCTCCTAGATGCATAGTGTACTAGGTTTGATGAGCCTCATCCAAGATGGTTCTTTTGCTCTACCGACTCTGTAATATCCCAGAATTTTATCAAATAATTAAAAATAAATAAGTTTAATGAAATTAAATGAAATAAGTTAAGTGAATTAATTTTGAAGATTTTAAAAAAATTTTGGGCACAAATTATGGGTTGGCAAATGAAAAATAATATGTTATGGAGATATAATAACATAAGAATTTTAGTGCAAAAATCGTATATATTTCGATATAAAAAAGTTACCCAAAAATAAAAAGTAATATGAAATATATAAAATATTAAGGTATAGAGACATATAAGAGAAATAGAAATAAAAAACCTTATTAAAAAGCTTATTATATACTAATTTCAAGAAAATTGGTTTATTCACATAGTCACATAAGAAATAGAAAGTTGGCAAGAAAAATAGAATATGTATAAAATAAAATAGACAAATAAAGCTTTAATTTGATATTTAAATAAAAAGGTCAAATAAGTAGAGTTAATTATAAAAAATTACATTTAAGTAGGTCTCTAAAAAATAATAATAATAAAAAATAAAAATTTAAGGAATTACTTTCATTTAAAAAAAAAAGAAAGTATTTAAATAAAAATGTCAAATAAGTAGAGTTAATTATAAAAAAAAATGACATTTAAGTAGGTCTCTAAAAAAAGAAATACAAATAAAAAATAATTTAAAGAATTACTTTCATTTCTTAAAAAAAAAAAGAAAATAGAAACAAAGTCGTATATATATATATATTACGTGGGGAGATGAGAATAGAAGAGCTTGATTTGGATGCCAAATAAGTAATTACATGCCGCAGCGATAGGCATGACTGAAAATTTATAATGGCACAAAATGTAAAAATGCATTGTAAAGAGGGGTTAATATGGTATGAAATTTGGGGCATGACACAATTTATAAGTTGTATGGATCACAGCAGAGGTTTTAAAGCTATTTTGAGTGACTCAGACGAATTATACCAAGCTTATAACAAATGACAATATATATTAGAAATAATGGTAAAACATTATTTCTAATTTTGCAAGACTAGTCAATTTATTTAATTAATTAGAATTATATTTTAGTTTATCAAATGTTAGCAAGATATCTAATTGGCTTCTGATTAGTAAATTTATATTAGTGAAATATTTAATACAAAATTTGGACATAATTTTAATTTATAGCCTAATTGAAAAAATAAAATAAAAATAATAGTGTAAAAATATAAGATAAAAATAAGAAATCTTTTTCCAAGATTTATTATATAAGGTTTATTAAATTTATTAAAGAAAGATTAGTAAGATTTTTTAGTACATTAAATAATCAGTAAATTTATTTAATAAATCAAACTATATTATTGAATGCAAGAAAATTAGTAAGTTTATTTAATATATTAAATAATTAGTAATTGATATATATATAATTAAAGAAAATAGAAATAAAAAATTTATTAGTCAAATTATTTAATAAACCTTGATTAGCAAGTTATATATATAGGTTACAAAAGTAAAAGTGAGAAATATTATTAATCAGTTATTTAAGTAAATTATCTAATTAGCTAGTTGATTTGGATTTAATACATCACACAAAAAAATAGAAATAAAATATATAGAATTTACAATTAAATTGTATAACTCAAATATAAATTAGAGATTGAGAAAATTTCAAAAAAATTCAGATAATATAAATAATAAGAAATTTAGATACTAAAAATAAAGAAAAATCTCAAAATAAAAATGTAGAAGTATTAGCAGGTTTATATTATATAGATATAGGTTAAAAAAATTAGCAATATATGGATTGCAAAAATTAGCAATTTCTTTTTTCAAATGTGATCTACGATTTTGGCTTACTAATTTGTGTGAGCAGAAGAGGAAATTGGAAGAATTTCCTTGTTGACTGGCCACTTGAAGGTCCCCTGTGCTCACTTTTTCTTCACCCAGAGTAAGAACTGATACATCTTTCTTGCTCTCTCTCTCTCTCCTCCTCAGCCTCCTCTTGGCATTCTTTCTCTCTCTAAGGCTGTTCTAAACAACAATTGGGGTAGAAGTAACAAAGTGTTATAGAAATTTTGTAACAGTTGGAATTGAAGTAACAAAGTGCTACCAAATTTTTCAACAAAGGTGGGAGTGATTTCTAATCTTTATTTGATTATTTTGATTTGAATAAGTCTTGTATGAGTAATGATGTTTTGAAGTTGATTGTTTAGAAATATGTTTTAACATGCATGCTTTATTTATTTGATGTGCCATGAATATATATGCTATGCATGTTTAGAATTTAAGAATAATAATGCATGATATGTATGAACTGTGCCATGAATGAATGTTTAATGATTCATGTTATGTGCATGTTATATTGATGGTTTAATCCTATATTTTGTGTTTTATCACTAAGAAAAGATTAAATAATAATTATAACCACATACTGGCTCGATGAAAGGCTGCATAGCGTCATTGTGTGTATTCCACCTCGATCTGACTTGTCGGCTTACCATTGATGATTTTGAACTAGGTTTTCAAGAGTGATCCCACTTCATAGATATTAGGGTTTAAGTTTCTATGAGTGATTCTTTCTCCTAATAATGTGAAACACAAAGATTAAACTCTTTCAGTCTTAATGTCAACTATAAACAAGAAATTTGTTTGCATTACCTAATATACAAAAGTTATTGATATGCTTGGTTTGTCTGAATTGAAATAATGATTTAAATATTTAGATCCATGAGACTATGTGCTCAACCCTCAAACTTTAATTTTTTAGGGGATCAAAATTTTGAAGATACATGCTAAGGAATTAAAATATATTTCTATTTAGAAGATTTATATTTTAATGTAAGGGGCATGATGACCCAATTTTTTTGAATTTTCGTTGCAATCTATTTAAAGACTTTTGCTGTAATATTTTTTTTTTATAAATTTGAGTTATGTACTATCTTTTATTTTTATTAAATCAATAAAGATTTGAAAAGTTTTTCTTTTATCTCTTTTGCAATTGCCTTAGTGAATGTTTATTAAATAAATGAGGCGTGGGATAAAAGAATTAGAATATCAAGTTGCGTACTTGTAATGTAACGCCGCCGGCCCTCCCTGTGGTTAAATTCTGCTAAGAATACGACAGATGAGTCCAACTAAAATAAAGATATCTCGGGTCGGGGTGTTACAAAGGTGATATCAGAGCTTAGTCAGTAGATGTACTGGGCTAAAATTAGAAAGTTTGATCTAATACCAACGGTGGTATCAAAATTAAAAACTAATAAAATTGAATGCCTTTGTAACCCCTTTGCTATTTAGTATTATGTAACCTCTAAATCCCATAATGTCCAAATTAATGAGATTATTTAAATGTCATTATTATGGTTGATGTAACCCCTCAATTCTAAAAACTATATAAATGAGTCTTGTGCCTTATAGAAATCATTAACAAAGAGAACAATTGTCTCTTGGAATTCTTTCTTCTTTCTAGTATTTTTGAGTTTTCTTCTCCTCCTCTTGAAGAAATTCTTGCTTTTTTTAAATTTTCTAGTTTGATTCTTAATAAAGTTAAAATAGTAGTTGATTGAAATATTGATAGATCGATATATTGGCAGACTACGAGCCAAACTTTAATTAAGAAATGAAGTTAATATGGATTGATGAAAAAAATGTAATAATATCTAAAATTTAGATTTTTGAGAAAAAAAAATTAATGAAAGCTTACAAACTAACATTAGGAAGAAAAAAAAGAAACAAGACGAAATTTCTGGAAAAAACAAAGGAAGAAGAAGAATGAAGAAAAACAGGGGCTTTTTGGCTTTGAGTTGGTTTCTTGGTGATGATCAAAGAACGAACGAAGATCAGATGCAAAGAAGAAGAAAAATTTCCTAAAATTTCGTGATCTGGATTTTGTTGATTTGTGGTGTGACGAACAAGAAGAAAAGAGGAAGAACCCGTGCATTGAAGAAGAACAAAATTTGGATTTTTATTAGGGGGATTTCGGTTTGGATTGAAATGAAGAGAAACGTGATTAGGGCTTGATTTCGTTTTGATTTTGGGCAAAGAAAATTGGGGATTGCTGGTTTTGGGCAAAAAACAAAACGATTTGGGGTTGTGTTAATGTGTGTTTTGTGATCTAAGGCTTGAAAATAAAAGGAAACATGGCTGTGCATTCTGGCTGTGATTTTGCTAGTTTGGGGTTTTGGTTTGGGTATGAAACCATGAAGGATGTTGCTGCCGGTGTGTGTGCCGTGAATCTAATGTGCAATCTATTTTTTTGAAAGTTGCTAGCCGTAATGTATGCTTTGCGCGTAAAAACAGAGGATGTTGTGATTTGAGAAATGAAGAACGTGATTGTAGATGTGTTGTATGTTTCTGGACAGAAATGGAGTTTGCTGGTTTGTAATTGGGGTTTGGATGTTGAAACAAAGAAGAAGATAGGTTGCTGGAATTTGGATGAGTGAAGGAGCTGAACGTGATTGCTATTGGTTGTTGTTGTTGCACTCAAACGAAGAAGAAAGCTGAAATGAAGAAGGAGCTGGCCATGAAGAACAAAATTTCCAACGGCTAGTTGTGTGTTTGCTAGACCATGAACGAAGAACAAGACGAAGAACGTGATTTGGGGCAAAATCAGTTTGGGTATTTTTCTGTTGTTTGACCATGAAGATAGGAAGGTGCTGCCTGTGATTTGGGATCTTTTGGATTGATGATGGCCGAGATCTGTGTGTGTCGATGATGCAAAAAAATTTGGCATGTGTGGATCGTTGGCCGTGATACACTGCTAGTGCCCTACTGTCGTGTTCGTGTGAAAAAGAAAATGGCAACAATTGCAATCTGCGCGAAAAGCAACATGTAACAAAGAAAGTTCATTGTTAGCGTCGCTCGCACGAAGTAGACGAAGCGAGATATATTTTAAATTTTTTTAATTTTAGTATGAAATTTATTTTTAGGTGATCATAGATGTAAAAATAAAATGAAATTAGAAATTTAAAATTTTATTAAATATTTTAGTAGAAATATTAATTACAATGTTTGTGAATTTTGATAGATGCTTAGAATATAAATATCAAAGTTTAGAAAATTTAAGTTTTGAATATTAGAAATGTAATTTTATTAAAAGCTAGATGTAAATAATAAATATTAGAATTCTTTTTATTCAAATAGAAATCTATTAAATCATTTAAGAAAAATTCTTAAGATGAAATAATTGTATTTTGAAACTTAGAATTTAAGAAATTCATAATGTAGATTTAATATCTAAAGATGAGTAAATTATTCTAAAAAAATATAAGCTTAGGGATTTTTATGTGGCAAATTAGTAACTTGGACCTTAGTTCAGATTTTAGATATAAAAAAAAATCTTATTTTAAGCGAAATAAATTTATTGAACATGAGCAAATTATTTTTAGAATCCAAATTCAAGTCTTAGCATTTTTTAAATTATTAGTTTGGATCTAAATAAATTTATTTAGAAGTGAATAAATTGTAGAAGCTTGGAATATTAATTATTAAAGTTTTTAATTTTAGATCAAGTAATTCGGAGACTTGAAGAAATTATTTCAAATTAGATTATACAAAATTCTAGAATTTTAGAATAATTCTGAATTAGTTAGAATTAATATTTAGACTTTATAATTATTTTAGAAATTAATGAAGCTTTAGAATAGTTTCGAATGAGATTGAATATGAACTAGGAACTTAGAAATTTTTATTGATTGTTAAATTTCAGATTTTACAAGTTTAGAGTATCGAATAGCTCGAAGGAAAGCAAGATGACCCTGAAGATCTGTGAAATCAGGTAGGCATAATTTCCTTCCTCATATATATTATGTAGATTTAAAATTCAAAGCATTTGTTTGATTAGTTCTAAATTATTAGAAATTTTATTATGAAGTTCAATGAAATTGTTTGGTGTGCTTGGATGATGATGTGATGAATGATGAATTATTTCAATTTACGCATAATTATTTCTTGACATGCTTTAATAGAAAACCATGCATTTAGATTTATTCATTTATTGAATGCATGAATAAGAAAATAGCACTTAGATTCCATCATTTACTAATGTAAACTGTCATTCTCAATAGCTTGCATTATTTGATTTATTTTCCATGATATGTGTGATGCCTTAATATGATTGAGCCTGTTTGTGAAACTAAAAATAAGATGAAGAATTATTAAGAATTCACGTACTGGTGCGATCGACGAGCCTAAAGCAGATCAAGGTAGCATCTCCTATATGTCACTGCTTGAGATCGACAAGTTACAAGGTGGATCATAAGGATTCCTAACATTGAGCTACCTGCAACAGCTAGAACTATTTAGGAGACGGTACGAATTTTAGTAAGTACTCTCTCTTAGACTGTGATATCATGATTTGAGACATGACTGATTTTAGATGGTGCTCGAGACCTTCTATGATTAGATGAGATCACGGGGAATACTGATAGTCGTCTCAACACTCTTTCGCTCTCAGACTACAACCAAAACAATTGAATATTTGAAACGTCTAATGTTTGAAAGTGCTTGTAATGTTTTGGATTTTGGTTTTGTATAATGTGTGTGATGTGTAGGACTGATCCACTGGGCTTTTGAGCTCATTCTCATTTTATTTTTCACGTACACATGGACGTAGAGTACTGTAACATGCGTTAGAAGATCCTCACTTTGGATTGGAAACTTAATGGGGGAGGTTATTCGGGGTAAGAGAATTTAGAGGTTATATTTCGCTTACTTTATTTTATATCATAACTGAACGTATGCTTTTCTTGAGTTTAATTTCACTGTTTTACATGTACTATTTTGATTTTGTACTATTTGACTGGCTTGGTCAATATAAAAAGATTTAAATGATTTCATCCGCTATGACATTTACTCTGATGAATTTACATAAATGGTTACATGAGTTTCCTACAAAATGATTTTAGATTTTATTTGTTTTTATTTAACTGTGAAAATCCAGTGAATATAATGAAAGTTAATTTGAACTTTTATCTTTTGTAGAGTTATGTTTTTAGATATATTTCTTGAGAATATTTATCATGAACTTGAATTTGAAGAAAAAATTTTGACAGAAAGATATTTTAAGTAACATTCTGATTTCCAACGGGCGACGACATGACTAAGGAACTTAACCTTCTTCATCCAAAAGTCACACTTACTAAACTTAGCATAGAGTTTGTTCCTTCTCAACATCTCTAAGACAATCCTCAGATGTCTCACATGCTCTGTCTCTAATCTAGAGTATATTAGAATGTCATCAACAAATACTACAACAAAATGATTCAAATACTGTCCGATAACTCTATTCATCAAATCCAAAAATGCAGTCAGTGCGTTGGTCAAACCAAACAGCATCACCGTGAACTCAAAATGCCCATATCGAGTTCTAAAGGTTGCCTTTTGTATAGTAGACTCTCAGATCCTTTACTGATGATATCTAGACCTTAGATCAATCTTGGAGAAATGAGTGGCTCCCCTTAACTGATCAAATAGGTCATCTATCCGAGGCAATAGATACTTGCTCTTTATCATCACTTGGTTTAACTTTTGGTAGTCAACACAAAGTCTCATAGATCCATATTTTTGGGAATACAGGGTTAGTGCCAAGATGTAACTCAATCTTGAACTCTATCTGTCTGTGTGGTAATAGTCCAGGTAGGTCATTTGGGAATACATCTGCATATTCCTGTACTACAGGCATTTCTTGTATTTTTTTAGATTTTTCAGTATCTTCTTCTAACAACTGTTTGAAGTCATATCTTTGTTTTAAACAATGCAGCATAGCTACCATAGAACTCCTTGGCAATCTTTGCATATCTCCATTTATTCTAAGCATGTCTCTAGAAGGCAATGTTATAGTCACCCTCTACTTCAGACAGTCTATCTTGGATTGATATAAGGTCCAATAAACCTCAGTGATAGTTCACTTTTTTGTTTGAATCTTCAAATATCCTTCTAATGATTTACCCTCAAAAATATTTTGTCACCTTCTTGAAACCCCAGAGATCTTCTCCGTTTGTTAGCATAGCTCTTATGCCAGCTTTCTATTGTGGCTAATCTCTTCTAAATCAATTTGACTTGATTATTTATATTTTCAACAAAATCTAGACCAATAAGTGCACGATCTTCAAGCTTTGCTCAACATGATGGGGACTTGAAATGCCTATTATAAACAACCTCATATGGAATCATTTGAATGCTTGCTTGATAACTGTTGTTATAACCAAATTCTGCTAAATATAGTACTTACTCCAATTTCCTTTAAAATCAAGGATGTATGCTTTCAACATGCTTTTAAGATTTGAATACCCTCTACGATTGCCCATTAGTATGAGGATGGAATGTTGTGTTCATGGTCACTCTTGCACCCAATTCCCTCTAGAAGTTATGCCAAAATTAAGATGTAAATCTTGTATCCCTAAACTAGATAATATTTTTTGGCACCCCATAAAGTGTCAAAATCTTTTTCACATAGAGTTCTTCCAACTTACAAGGGCTGTGGATCAAATCGACAAAAAATGTGCCACTTTCATGAGTCGATCAACTATCACCCACACTATGTCTCTTCTCTTTTGATTTCTAGGTTCCCCACTCGCAAAATCCATCGTGATGTTATCCTACTTCAATTCAGATATTGGGAGGGGTTGTAGTAAATTGTGGGTTTTTTTATGTTCGACCTTTACTTGTTGGCATGTCAGATACTTAGAAACATACTTAGCTACATCTCACTTCATTCCCCTCTACTAGTAAGACTTTCAGAGGTTTTTGTACTTCTTATCATCTCTTAGATACAATGTGTATTTTGCCTAGTGTGCTTCATCCAATATTATCTATTTGGTTCGTGTACTCTCCGACACACACATTCCCAATCATAACATTCCATCCATGTTAATCCTAAAATCATTGTGCTTGCCCTAGTTGACTGCCTCTAAGAAGCCTATTAACCCTTTGTTCAACTTTTGTTCATCTCTAATTTACTTCAACAAATTTGGTTGACAAGTTATTGCGTAGAGAATCACTCGTTTTGCCTCAGTTTGTACACCCATGTTATAGCCATTAATTAGTTAATACATCTAAGCTTTTATTCTTCTATTTTATTGAACTTCTTACTAAGGGCATCAACTATTACATTAGTCTTTCTTGGATGGTCATGCAACTGAAAGTCATAGTCCTTCAGCAATCTCATCCATCGTCTTTGTTTGAGGTTCAACTTCTTCTGAGTGTGTATGTACATTAAACTTTTGTCGTTTGAGTACAATTCGAATCTTTTACCATACTTATAGTGTTCCTATATTTTTAGGGCAAACACTATTGTTGTGAGTTCTAGGTCATAAGATGAGTAATTATGTTCATGAATCTTGAGTTACCAGGTGTAACACCCCAATTCTCAGTCCTTCGTTTCTGCCATGTCTGTCACGCATGGAGAGACGCGCCATTAAATGTTGATGCAAATATCATCTGTTGAGAATTGGGACGTTACTTTTGTCACGTTCCATTCTCATTAAACATAATCTGGACATACCAAAACTCATATAAATAAATAATCAAACTCTTAGACTCACCAAGGAATAAAAATGGAAACATGCAGTGGTTGTCTATAGTTAAATCATTAACTTCTACATTTAAATTCCAACTGAAATATCTGGACAAAGCCTATGAGGCCTAAATTTAAATCATAAAGAAAATTAATAACTCAAAACCAGTCTGGAGGGTCATACACCCAGTTTAAACCTCCTATAGTACTCTATAGTATTATCAACATGAGCTCCCTCAAGGGTCACTTGAAATGAAGATGTGGGGTGAGCTCGAGAGCCCAATGGATCATACACAGTGCATTAATAACATTATTTAAATTAAACACTGAATATGCAAACACTTATCATTCATTAGGCGTTTCAAACATTTAGTTATCGATAGTCGTTAATTAGACTAAAGTGTCTAATCTAGTGTTCTCTCATCATCTCATGTCGAAAAAGATGAGAAAAATGTATTATATGCTATATTCCAATGGGATAGGGGCACACCCATCACCCAACCCAAGAACTAGGGTTGTACCCATCGCTCTATCACCAAAGAACTAGGGTCACACCCATAGTCTTGTTATCAAGAACTAGGGGCAAACCCATCATTCCTTATCATGAGAACACCCACAGTGATCCTCCATGGACCATTGCGACAATATGTGGTTCAATTCTTAATTTATCTTTGCATATGTATTAGCAAAATTTCATAACAAGCATGATTATCAATTCATCATGTATGACGCATCATTATCCAATAATGTAATCATTCTGATCATCTCATTAAAATATAAATAACACAATAATAATCTAATGTGATAAAGCACTGTAAACATCGAACATGGACATATAACTTTTGTTATTCTAGCATTCATATATTCATGTCATTCAAAAATCATTTGATCAACATCCTAGCATGTTTCTAGGCATTTAAATAATGTAAACATCACATATTTAACATTAAAATTCAAATAATACTAGGGAGCAAGGTAATCACTTCCACCTTTATATGTTGTTCCCTTGGGCCTTTGTTTCACACTATATTAACCTTGTCTTTCAATCTATGAGATTCAAAACTACATTACATGCGTTTGAAACATTCCCAAGGTCTCTTAAATCATAATGTAATGGTTCACTAACATTGATGTCCTAAGGTGTACACATTCCACCATTTTTTTCCTCTAATTATTGCGGTCAGCGATCCTTTACTGCAGTAACCAATGGGTTCATGTGTTTAATGCTTTCATGTTCATGGTCTCACTCATGTTTTTCCCATGTGTTTAATACTCAAATAAAGCTTAAAACACACATCGAACTAAAAGAAGTCTTTATACCTTAGGGCTCTTCACATTTCCTCTTCGATTATCACTAAAACAAGGTTTTGCAACCCTCAAATCGCTTAGGCTTCAAAGAAAAACATGTTTACACTTAGGCAAATGATTTACAGTGCTAAGAACTCAAGATTTCAAGTGGGTTTCATGATTATACCTGAGTACAAAAGGTTTGGAACAACACGTCCATGAGTCTTCTTCTTGGTGGAGCTTGTTCTTCACGGATCTACGCTCACAAACTAGTAGAGAGGGGCTTGGATGAATAGAAATCAATCTAGAATGGTAGGGAAGGGAAAAAATTCGATTATTGGCGACTAGTATTAGTTCTTACGAGTTGGTGTACGATTGCAGGGTTACAATGACGATTAGGGTCTATCAGTGCACTGTTCATACATATATGATTTACGTATTACCGAACTCGAAGGATTACCGCGGTAACTAGAATCCTACTTTTTTACGTTTTAGTCGAATTACCATAGTAATCACATGAATGACTGCGGTAACCCAAATGTTGTGATTTTGATTTTTTTTCTAGGTTTTAGTCGAATTACCACAATAATTCATAGAATTATCGTGATAACTAGTAGATGATTACTATGCGAAATTCCAGGCTTCACTCCGCTTTGCCTATTCTTTTGTAGATTGATTAAATATCTCTTAAACTATGTTTTCATGAGTTTTCCAAGGTCTATTGTGCTTTTATTATTTTTATTTAAATTTATCAAAATTTTTATAAAATTTTTGGGATATTACACCAGGGGGCATGTGCAACGACCTTTCTTTCGTGCATCAATATTGCACCCCAACGATTCTATCATACACGATAGAGCCAACTCCATGCGTTGGGGTAGTCAATATTGGTGACATGGTTAGCCTCTTCTTAGGCTCTTGGAATGTAGTCTCACATTGGTCATTCCAAACAAAATTGACCCGTTTCCTATTTAGTTTAGTCATAAGTCCCACTAACTTGAAGAAGTCATGGATAAATTGTTTGTAATACCTAGCCAATCCCCTTTTGATTTTTGTAATTGTC
Organism: Tinospora cordifolia; assembly: GCA_030144865.1. Taxonomy (NCBI): domain Eukaryota; kingdom Viridiplantae; phylum Streptophyta; class Magnoliopsida; order Ranunculales; family Menispermaceae; genus Tinospora; species Tinospora cordifolia. The sequence continues at coordinate 12,281 of JAJIYU010001469.1, read as the reverse complement.
TTGGGTTGCTTCCAATTCATGACTGTTACAACCTTTATTAGATCCTCTGAGATTCCATTTCCATAGACAACATGGCTTACAAACTTGACTATCTTCATGTAGAATTCACACTTGCTGAACTTTTCATATAAATGACAATTTTTGAGAGTCTTTAATACAAGATTCAAATGTTTTCTGTGCTCTTTCTCACACTTGAGTTAAAGAAAGATGTCATCCACAAAAAGTATCACAAATCTATCTAAATAAGGTCTAAAATCTTTATTCATAAGATCTATGAATGTTGCTAGTACATTTGTCAACCCAAATGACATCACTATAAACTCAAAATGTTTATATCTAGTTCTGAATGTTGTCTTGAAAATGTCTGCCTCTCAAATGCACAACTGGTGATGTCTTGACGTCAAATCAATCTTTAAGAAGTTTGTAGCTCATCTTAATTGATCAAAAAGATCATCAATTTTAGGCAATGGATATTTGTTCTTCACTATTGCCTAATTTAGCCTTTGATAGTTGACACATAATCACATGGATTCGTCCTTCTTCTTGACAATTAAAATTGGTGCTACCCATGGTGGCTCTCTTGGTCAAATAAAACATTTCTCATGGAGTTCATCTAGTTTAGTCTTTAATTCAATTAACTCAATAGGTGCCATTCAATATGGTGGAATGGCTATTGGATCAGTTTTGGGGTACACTTCAATCTTGAACTCTACCTACCATTGTGGTAGTAGTCCTGGTAAATCATCAAGAAAAACCTCTTGTTAATCCCTTATAATAGGAATATCTTGAATCTCAGTCTATGCTTTAGTAGAGCTTTCATCAGTAAGCTGCTTGAAGTATTTGCTTTGAGTCATGCTGCATAACATTGTATAGAGTTTCTTAGTACTTTCTATACATCACTAAAAACTTTAACATCTCTCTTGATGGTAGAGTCAATGTGCTTCTCCACTTCGCACAATTGATCTGAACTCGGCATTTAGTCATCTAATCCATGTCCAATATCACATCATACCCTTGAACAGTAAGACATGAAGGTTTGTTATAACCTTCTTATCTCCAACCCTCAATTCACAATTGCAATCCTTTTTAGAAGCTATAGTAGTTCTTATGGTTGTGGCTACATATAATGGTTTTTTGTAACTGACTACTAACTAGTTGTAACTTATTTACTAAGTTCTTAGAGATAATCGAACATGTAGCACTAGAATCAAACAACATTCTCGCAATAATGTTAAATAACGAGAAGATACCTTTTGTGGTTGGTACCTCCTCTGCCTAGACATCCTCTATTGCACACACTTAAGCTTGTTTCTGGCCTTGGTTTTGATTCAACTGTGTGCTTTGTTATTGTTGTAGTTGGGGCTGTTGTTGCGGTCACGTGTGCAAATATATTAAATTAGAATCTAATCGTAAAATGATGTGAATACACTAAAAACTAGTATTTTGTGGACATAGGTGTGAATGTGAGAGTGTTGGTTGAAGGATCAATTTTGGATGTCCATTGTTGTTTTCTAAACACTAGTGTGGATAATATTTGTATATAATCCCTATTTTTTTTTGTTAAATATACATGAACTTATATAAATTATGAAAAGACGATAGGTAGATAGTGTACTCAGTTGCATGTTTACATATTTGAATGCAATAAGTTATTTTGTTAATGTAATGTGTACCTTATAATTGATGAATACGATATGGTTGTTATGAGAACACCATGTTCATGTGATAATTGCATGTCATATTAGAAACTAAGATAAGGTGTTGACACGTAGCTCATTGACTATGGATGCGTAAGTATTGAATGCACGTGACTATGTAACACGTGAAAGCACTTCCATAACATGCAGATTGAATATGCATATGCGATAGTGATAATATGATCATGATGATAAATGAAATCATTTGAATCACTTTAAGTTACATGCGATGTAATAATGTTAGCTACATGTAAAGAATACAATTAAGATAACAATTCACTTTTTAAGACAACTGACCTTCGGATGTTGTAGTAGTTCACTATTTTTGTTATGATGTTTTCCCATAAAAACCTCTCTTTTGAGACTCTAGTCCAAGGGGTGGAACATTTTTGAAAAATCTCCCCTATCTTGCCTAGTTTTAGGAATTGAGATAATTTTGAAAACCTTCCTTGTGTGACCTTGTTCTAAAAATTGATACCACTAAGCCAAGTTTAACCTTCGAGTACCGTGGATATGTGGGCCATGCGCACATCACCACAAATGATTGGATTATGTCCCTGTGGTTTGTAATGGTTTATGGTATCTTAAGAATTATCTGTCCTACTCAGGTCAATGAAGAACTAGACTAGTGTTTGAAATGTCTAATGCCTACAATATATGCATAATCTATGCCTATATTGTTATGAATATAAGTAATGTGGGTCTCTATCTTATAAACTTAATGATGTAATGATGATGCAATTAATTATTTAACGAGAAAGAAATCAATAAGAGTTGCTGACCTTTCTTAATAATAAATAATTAATCTTGACCGTTGAAGATTAATTGGGAACTAAAAAAGAAACTTATATAAATAAGGCTCTCACTATTCATTTATGCACGATGAAAAATTATCTAAAAGTTCTCTTAATAAATAAGACTCTCTCTCTTCTCAAACGTCTTTCTTTCTTTTGATTTTCTTTCAATTCTCCATTTATATTACTATACTGAAGTTATTTTATTTTCATAATACACCATTGACACGAGCTTCTACCGCTTCTTCCTTGCAACAAGCATAAGCTCTGCTTCTTCTTCCTTACTGCAAACACAAGTTTCTTCCATTTTTTTATTGCTACAAACTTTTTAAGAAAAGTTTCTACCAATTTTTTCTAACTACCTAATCTTTTCAAATAAGTAATGATATTTTTAGTTTTATATCTAATTTAGCTAAGATTGAGTTTCTTGTCATTGATATTACAGAAAATAACTATTTATCATGGGTTATTGATTTGGAGATGCATCTTGATGCTAAAGGTCTTAGAAAAATCATTAAAAATAAAAATGGTAATTTACTTCAAGACTATGCTAAAGTGATGATATTTCTTCACCACCATCTTCATGAGGTTCTAAAAAATGTGTATCTTACAGTAAAAGATCATCTTACCATTGTGAAAAAATCTTAAAGAAAGATATAACCACTTGAGAGTGATTATTCTACCAAAAACTCGATATAACTTAATCCATTTAAGTTTTCAACACATAAAATCTATAAGTGAATAAAACTCTACTATGCTTAAAATAACTTCTCAATTAAAACTATGTGGACAAAGTATTACTGAAAAACACTTTGTACATTTCATGCTTCAAATGTGCTCCTATTGCAGCAATATCAAAAAAAAAGGCTTTTTTGTCTTGTTATTATTGAGCAAAAAAATGAATTAGTAATGAGAAATCATAAAGCTCTGCCTGGTGACTTTGCTCCATTCTTAGAAGTGAATGTTACTACATTTGATAATTGTAAAAGTAGCAAAAGTAGTCGTCAATATAATAGTCAAAGACGTAATCATGAAAGAAATAATCATTTTATTCATGTTAGTCAAAATAATTCATCAATTGGCAGAAGAAAAAATAAAGTGGTATAATAGTAAGAAGCCACAAGGTGATAATATTGAAAATGCATGCTACTGATGTGGAATGGGCACTGGTCGCATACTTGTCGTGTGCTGAAGCAATTTGTTCATCTTTATCAAGAATCATTGAAAAGAAAAAAGCTTATGACACCCCGGCCTTAGGTTCGGATTCCCCGGAATGGATCATCGGGTAACCTTTCCCAGAGGATTGAAGTAGTCAAATTTCTTTGTTTCCTATTTCCTATTTTCCACCTATAATGCAGTCTATATGCATGCATGACATGAACAGTTTAAACAATTCAAAGCAGCAGAAGAAATCTCAATAATGGAAATAAAAAACCTTACATGTACTTCAAAATATGAAAGTCCAAAACTTAGAAATAAAAAGCAGAATTATAAGTTACAACAAAAATTAGGCGCTTGTCTAGTTTAATAATTACATCAGAATACATCCCAAAATAAAAGAAAGTTAACTTCCCAGAGGTTCTTCATGTACTGCTTCAAAACCTACGAAATCAATGGTTATGGTTCCTATGGGTACTTGAAAAATAAAGATTAAGTGAGCTTGAAAGCCCAATGGATCATTCCTACACATCATATGCATTATAAAGATCAAATCCAAAACATACAAACACTTTTCAAGTATTAGTCATTTCACATAGAAGCTTGGTTTGTTGTAACCTAAGTCTGAAGGAGAAAATCTCTTGAAATTCCCCAGTGGTTCAAGAATGCCTTGATACACTAGACAGTTGTATCTTGCAAGTAGGTGTACGCTGTAGTGAAATCAACAAATCAATTCTACTTGCGTTCAATTTCAAGTATGCTACATAGCCATACTTAGGGCCCTTTGATCAATCATCAACCAATCATTAATCAATCAATAATCAATCATATCCATAAATGTCTAGGTACGCTCCAAAGCCATACTGGGTGCATTCAGGCACGCTAAAAAGCCATACCCTTGGAATCCACTATCTTAGAGACAAAAAATGCATAATCAACCATTACTCATTTCCAAATACTCTTAACTGAGCAATACAGTGTCAGAGGGAGGCAACCTACGATGATCTCTAGGTGCTCACTGCGGGGGTACTACAATGCGCTCGATGGATACATACATCGCATCAACAATAGTGTTCTTAAAATCATTTATCTTCTTTTAGGTTATCAATTAATCAAGTCATGGCATCACAATATAACCTTTCCAAGTTAAATTTCATAAAATGAAGTGGAACCAATGGAAATCGATGAAATGCATAAATAGCGATTAACTCGGCATCAAACATCGTCATTCAACTCAATCAAGTTCATCAAGATATAAACATGCATATATAAATCCTAAACTATCAAACAATCATGTTTTGAATTTAAAATCATAATAATACAAGTGAGTAAGGAAATCTCGCCCACCTGTATATGCCGGATGAATGCTTGCACCACTTCACAGAAGTTCACCACCCTAATATTCTTGATCTGAAATAAAAATCAAATTATTTAATTGATTAATTTTCAAGTCCTTGTTATTCATCCAAAAATGAATTAGAAATAATGTAAGCTTAAAGCCATTCAAAAATCCCCTTAGCTCTTAAATAAATCATTTGTACTTCAGGAAGAAAATTCTAATATTTAGTATTTTCTTTCAAATTTAGAATAGAACAACTTTAATTCTGACTATTACCTCAAACGTTGAGTGGATTGAGTTTTATCCTTGCTCAAAGGATTTTGCCCTGCAAAACCTCCAAATCCTCTAAAAACTCATAGATCTATCAAAAACTGCAAATGAATAGTTAAAAATTCTAGAATTTAGTTTAGAATCACTAATTCATCAATTTAAAAGGAAGATCTAAGCTCAATTCGCTCTGGATCATTCCGTGCTTCAAAAACCCCAAATTGTTGATCAATTTTGCTATTTTGATGTTGTTAGCCTATGAAAATTGATTTGAATGAGTTTAAGGCTTCAAAATCTTACCTTAGACATTTAGAATTGCTCTAGATCTGATCTGGATCATTTTGACTACCTTTGGGCGATAATCAAATCTCTAATGGCCACAAACGAAGTGCCCTAAAATATGCGATTTCTCTCTGTTTTATTTTTTCTCTGTTTTGTGATTTAAAATGGTATGAATAGTGGCCGCATGAACAATACTCGTACGCATATGAACAGTACCCGTGGTTACTGTTTATAGAGGCAATTTTGGCTTAGTACCCCTATTTTTTCAAAATTAGTTCAAAAAGGCCCCCATAAGTATTATTTTTGTTTTTTAATTTTTTTCTAACTTTAACTAAGGTAATTTATTTTATTTCTTTAATAAATATTATAATAAACATTTAAATCATGATTCTAGACATTTTTATATTTATTTAGTATTTTAAAAAAAATTATTTATTTCTTTTTTGTGAACCTTAGGCTATACGTATATCTTTATTTATTTATTTTTGTTTCATCTTATTTATACCTCATTATGATTAAATAAATATTTTATTTATTTAATAATTTTATAATTTACTATCTCCAAAATGACGTGTATGTTTTATAAATTTTGAGGGGTATTACAACCTACCCCCCTTAAATAAAATTTCGTCCTCGAAATTTGAATAAACTTACATACCTGAATAATGTGTTCCATCAAGTAATCCTGGTGACAAGATCTAGGTCCATCTATATGTCACTCTCCAACTCCCAAGTCACTTCCTCCAGGCTGTGATGCTTACACATGACCTCAACCACGGGAATGTTTTGGTCCTGAGACTTTGCACCTTATGATCAATGATTCTGACAGTTGGTTCCTCGTAAGTTGTGTCTTCCTGAAGTACGATATCTTGCCACTGTATGACATGAGAAGGATCTGGCTTGTACTTTTGGAGCATCAAGACATGGAACACATTGTGGACTAAAGATAATATGTTTGGTAGATCCAGTTCATATGCACATTCACCAATCCGCTTATTGATCTCGAACGGACTAATGAATCTGGGTGCTAGCTTCCCTTTAGCTCCAAATCGTCTGATTCCTTTCTGTGGACTGATCTTCAGGAATACTCTGTCTCCTAGTTAGAACTCTAAAGGTTTCCTTCTACTGCATAGCTCTTTTATTTGCTCTGAGCTGTAGCTAGCCTCCTCTGGATCCCCTTAATCTGAGTACTCATATCTTCAATCATCTCGAGTCCAGTGAGTATATGGTCTTCAAAATTTGCCTAACACAATGGCGATCTGTAGGGTCTACTATAGAATGCCTCATCTGGAGCTATACCAATGCTCGCCTGATATTTATTATTGTAGGCGAACTCCGCTAGGTGCAAATACTTGTTCCAGTTGCCCTTGAAATCAAGAGCACGCGCTCTGAGCATATCCTTAAGTAGCTGAATAACCTTCTCTAATTGGCCATCGATTTGTGGGTGGAATGTTGTACTCATGATGATCCTACTACCTAATTCCTTCTGTAGACTCTACCAAAAATGAGAAATATATCTAGCATCTCTATCTGATACTATGATCTTAGGAACACCATGTAATCTAACAATCTCTTTGACATATAACTCACCCAATTTACTCACTGAATTTATAGATCGAATAGGCAAGAAGTGTGCTACCTTTGTTAATTGATCCACTATAACCCATACAATGTCTTCCCCTTTCTGAATCCTTGGAAGACCCGTAACAAAAGCTATTATGACATGATCCCACTTTGATGGCTTTTTGTGTTCAACCTTCACTTGCTGACATGTTAAACACTTAGAGACATATCTATGTCTCTCTTCATCCCTCGCCACCAAAAGATTTTTCTTAGATTCTGATACATCTTATTACCACCTGGATGTATTGTGTACTTAGTTTGATGTGCCTCATCCAATATGGTGTCTTTGATCTGTTATTCTCTAATCATTCTTCTGTTCATCTCTAATCTGGCGTAGAATGTCTGGTTGGCATGACATCACATACAGATATGTCTGTTCTTTGTCCATAGCTATACCTAGATTATACTTATCAATCAGCTGGTACATCCATGCTACCTCTTCATCCTTCTGGCTAGACTTTCTGCTAAGTGCATCAACTACTACATTAGCCTTACCCAGATGATAATGCAATTGAAAATCGTAATTGTTAAGGAATTCTAACCATCTCCTCTGTTGGAGATTCAACTCCTTCTAGGTATAAATGTATTTGAGGCTCTTATGATCTGAATACATATCGAAACTCTCTCCATCGAGATAGTGCCTCAATATCTTTAGAGAAAATATGATCGCTGCAAGCTCCAGATCGTGTGTGGGGTAGTTCTGCTCATGTGGCTTCAACTGTCGTGGTGCATAAGCTACTACCTGACCCTCTTGCATCAACACTGCCCCCAAACCATGCAGCGATGTGTCTGTGCATACTATATACCTTACACCAGGGGTAGGAGTGATCAAAATAGGCATTGTGCTCAACCTTTTCTTCAACTCTTGGAATGACCTCTCACTTGTCAGTCCAAATAAATTTCTCACCTTTCTTGGTCAGCTTAGTCATTGGCTCAGATATCTTAGAGAAATCTTTTATAAACTGGTGGTAGTATCCTACCAATCCTAGAAAACTCCTAATCTTTGTGACTGTGGTTGGCTATTTCGAGTTGGCTACCGCTTCCACCTTTTCTGGGTCCACAGATATCCCATTTGCTGAAACCATGTGGCCAAGGAACTTAACTTTCCTCATCCAAAACTTACACATGCTAAACTTTGCATATAACTGGTTCTTATTGAGAGTCTCCAAGACTATTTGCAAGTGTTGTTCATGCTTAGAATTTAATTGGGAGTACACCAGTATGTCATCAACAAATATTACTACAAACTGGTCTAAATATTAGTTGAAGACCCTATTCATTAGGTCCATAAATGTTGCAGGCTTGTTCGTCAGACCAAACAAAATTACTATATACTCAAAGTGCCTATATCTAGTCTTGAACGCAGTCTTTGATATATCTGAGTCCCGGATTCTCAGCTGATGATACCCTGGCCTCAAATCTATCTTAGAGAACCATATGGTTCCTCTTAGTTGATCAAAGAGGTCATCAATCCTGGGCAAAGGGTCTTCGGTAGTCGATGCATAATCACATAGATCCATCCTTCTTCTTAACAAAGAGGATTGACATATTCATTGTTTGTTTGGTTTTTGAAATTAAAATAATTTCAGTTCTAGTATTCTAAAACATATTTTAGTTTCATATTCGATTCTTGTTCGAATTTATGCATTCATAATGATCATGGCATGTTTAGTATCATGCTTAGGTTTTATTTCAATGAATGACGTATAATTGTGGATGTTCCATTATTTGATTTTCATAATGTTTATATTCTGAATTTTATTGATCTTAATTTCATATTTTGAAGTTTAATTGATGATTCAAGAATTAATAAAAGAAGATGGTGAAAATAACCACATACCATCATAGTAAACATGTGGGTTGCTATGGATGTTCTTTTCACATGATTAATTCATATGGTTTTAAAACCAAAGTACTTGGTTGGTGGGTAAGTTTCCTTGAAGTCCAAAAGTTTAGTGAAATTGGCTTAGAAGAGCTATATTTCACTCTAAGGATGTACTTTGTTAAGAACATCAAGGGCTTAAAAATCCTTGTGGTCTAAAATCTCAACTTTAAACAAAAATGTTGTTTGAAACACCTAATGTATGCAAGTGTTTGAATTATGAATGTGTTATGAGTTTGAATATGAAAGATGGTTGTTCGAAAAGGATCCACTGGGCTATATGCTCACTCCTTCCTTTCTTACTTTTCAGGAACATGAACCCATGAAGCAATTGAATATAGATAGTTTTATAGAAAGTTTCTTCAGTATTATATTTTTAGAATTTTTAGGACATGTTGCCTAAAGTTTTTATGCTTTTCTACCGAAAATTATTTTGAAGTTTTCTGCTGTAACAACTAGTTATTTTTTTTAAAGAGTTTAGTACTCTCAATTTCTATTATGAATAAAATAGTTTGAATTTCTTTATCTCTTTTAATTTGCCTTGATTTTATTGAAAATTTTGTATTCTTGAATTTTATACAAAGGCACGAGATATTGAAAAGTAAAAAACAAGTGTGTGTCACTTGTAATGTAGCACCGGCTCGACCCGCCGTTTTGTTAAGTCCATTGTCAAGAGAACGGTGGCAATGTACACTGCTTAAAGATATGAGGGTTGGGGTATTACAAGGTTCCTCCCAAACTCCGATCTTGACCAAACAAGTGTGCGTTTCACCATGTTATCCATCTCTAACCTATGCCCTAAAGTCTTTTAATTCATTTATGACCCACAGTGCCTTTTGTGGCAACACTTGATTTCTACTTGAATCTAGTGTTTCAATGCAATGCCTAGTTGACTTAGTCAATTGCATGCCTAAGTGATGCCATCGGCCCCAATTTTGTCATCTTGGACCTTTCTAGAATAATAATACAACCTTTTAGGACCTTTTTATCAGCATAAAGGTCTTCTTTCTGGTACATACTTCTGAAGAAGAAGATCTACTAGATCAACCCTTCAGGGACCTTTACCCCAAGAGAAGGTTGACTAATAGGGATCACACCCTATACTCATGTCACATTTGCGACGATATTAGAACATGTTGGCATCATCTAATGATTTTCAAAAATCAAGTTCAAAACTCATTTCCAATGAAAATAAATTCTAGTAAAATCATTTTCAGTGAAAACATGCAATAATTTCAAAACCATGTAATGCTTGGAGTAACTACGAAGATAACACTAATTAGCCATCATCTTGTAGTTTGGAAGTAACTCTATTATGCGTCTATTCTAATCTAGGGCTCTACATTCCAAGTGTTAATTCCCCAAAGAGCTTAATAGCAACTCTAACTTGGTGATATCAACTAGAATTCGATCCCAGCAAGCTACAACCTGGCTCTGATACCACTTTGTGGCATCTTAGCCTCAGGTCCGGATTTCTCGAAATGGATCATTAGGTAACCTTCCCCCGAGGATCGGAGTAGTCAAATTTCTTTATTTCCTGTTTCCTGTTTTTCACCTATAATTTAGTCTATATGCATGTATGACATGAACAATTTAAATAATTTGAATTAGAAGAAGAAATCTCAACAATGGACATGAAATACCCTGCATGTACTTCAAAATATGAAAGTCCAAAATGTAGAAATAAAAAGCAGAATTATAAGTTACAACAAAATAAAAGAAAGTCAACAATTATTCATTTTCAAGTACTCTTAACTGAGCAATACAGTGTCAAGCGGGGCTACCTACAATGCACTCAGTGGCTACATACATTGCATTGGCAATGGTGTTCTTAAAATCGTTTATCTAATTTTAGGTTATCAGTCAATCAAGTCATGGCATCACAATATAACCTTTTCAAGTTAAATTTCATAAAATGAAGTGGAACCAATGGAAATCGATGAAATGCATAAATAGCGATTAACTCGACATCAAACATCATCATTCAACTCAATCAAGTTCATCAAGATATAAACATGCATTAATTAATTAATTTTCAAGTCATTTGTTATTCATCCAAAAATGAATTAGAAATAATCTAAGCTTAAAGCCATTCAAAAATCCCCTTAACTCTTAAATAAATTATTTATACTTCGGGAAGAAAATTTTAATATTTAATATTTGCATCAAGACTCCAAATAAGTTCAATCTCCAATCACCGAACTCCCAAACTACAATCATAATCACCGTTAACGTTCATTCTAGGTCATCCACATGGAATTCCTTATAAAAGGGTCCCCAAAAATTTGAATTTTCTATTTCACCACATCAGCATACAAAACTATTCATTTTCTTCCAAATTTAGAATATAACAACTTTAATTCTGACTGTTACCTCAAATGTTGAGCGGATTGAGTTTTATCCTTGCCCAAAGGATTTTGCCCTCCAAAACCTCCAGATCCTCTCAAAAACTCGTAGATTCATCAAAAACTACAAATGAATAGTCAAAACTTCTAGAATTTAGTCTAGAATCACTAATTCATCGATTTAAAAGGAAGATCTGAGCTCCATTAGCTTCGGATCATTCCGGGCTTCAAAAACCCCAAATCACATATCAATTTCACGATTTTGATGTTGTTAGCCTATGAAATTTGATTGAATGAGTTTAAGGCTTCAGAATCTTACCTTAGACTCTTAAAATTGCTCTAGATCTAATCTAGATCATTTTGACTGTCGTCGGGCGAAAATCGGATCTCTGGTGACTACAAACAAAGTGTCCTAAAAATCTGCGATCTCTATTTGTTTTCTTTTTTTCTCTATTTTGCGATTTAAAATGGTATGAATAGTGGCCGCATGAACCCGCACTCACATGAATAGTAGTCATAGTTATTGTTCATGGAGGCAATTTTTGTCCAGTTCCCTCTTTTTTTTGAAATTAGTTCACAAAAGCCCCATAAATATCTTTTTTGTTTTCTGATTTTTTTCAACTTTAACCCACATGATTTACTTTATTTCTTTAATAAATATTATAATAAACATGTAAATCATGATTCTGGACATTTTTATATTTATTTAATATTTTTAAAAAATTATTTATTTCTTTTTTGCGAACCTTAGGTTATACATATACCTTTATTTATTTATTTTTCTTTCATCTTATTTATATCTCATTATGATTAAATAAATATTTCTCTTATTTATTTATATAATTATTTTATAATTTACTATCTCCAAAATGACGTATACATTTTATAAATATT
>JAJIYU010001468.1:0-36398 GCA_030144865.1 Tinospora cordifolia | reverse complement strand
TCATGTGCCAACCCACAATTTGCACCCAAAATTTCTTAAAATCTTTGAAATTAATTCACTTAACTTATTTTATTTATTTTAAATTTTTTGACAAAATTCTGGGGTATTACATAACCATAAAAAATGATGTTTAATAACAAACATACAAAATGAAGGGCACAACTAAGTTTTGGCTTCCACTCTATATCAAGGGTCATTCACAATTGAAGTTAAAGAAAAGTGATGAGCTCTATGAGCCTAATAGGTCATATAGTTTTACATCCTAACTTTTCAAACATACACCCTTGACAATGATGCAAACATTGTAATACATTAGTGTGTTTCAAATAACCAATTAGTTATTCCAAGGATCACTAGGTAGGGTAGCCTACCACAAGTGGTCCACTAATCGTTAAAAGTTGACCATCTAATTGCGGAACATTCAAATGGTTAATCAATTTTATTTTTCAACTTTTTCAAAAATATCTCAATCCACGGATTGAGATTGAATGTTTGAAATTTTTAAACAACAATACCATCCTACAAGAAAACATGAAATCAACCTAGAATGTGGATATCTATCTTAATAGTGAGATATTATGTGTGGTCAACATATGTAATATCCTAACATTTTGACCCTTAATTAATCATAGATTTAACATAATTAACTTGAGAATTGATCGTGGTTTATTAAGACCAACCATAGTCAAAATAAGTCAAATTAACCATATTAACACACAAATCGAGAAACCTAAACATTTATTCTAAAGTCAAAATGATTGAATTAGGTGATGTCCTTCGTGTTGAAATGCTTGGGAGGTCAAAAAGAAGAGAGAGAGAGAGAGAGAGAGAGAGAGAGAGAGAGAGAGAGAAGGAGACACCATTGTTATGGTAATCTACATTACCATATTAGTTGTTAGTAGCATAGCATACTAACTATATTCTATGTATTTTGCATATGTTTTGCATGGTTTAAGTAGGAATTAAGACATCTGCATTCATGTTTTCATTTAAGCATTAATAGACATATTTGCATATCATTTTCATAATTAAAAGAGTTTCAATGTGATTTTGCGTGTTTATATTTATGAGTTAATGCCGAAGAAAAGTTCTTAAGCATTTATGCAGGTCTAGGACGAATAATTACTGGTATATTGAGGATTGATGATGAGAAATGACCCAAAATTGTGCAATTCAATTTATTACTGTAGTGGGAAAACTCAATACCACGGTAACCAATGTAGAAAATGAATAACAAGCCCAAAAAAAAATACTACTATAGTACATTACCGCAGTAATGGATCAAGGTAATGTAAAGCAAAAATTCATTACCGAGGTAACCAGAGGACTTAATGTGAAGCAAAAATACATTACTGAGCTAACATGCTGGGCAAATGCATTACCGACGTAACCAAAAGACAAAATTCTAGGCAAATGCATACGGAGGTAACCAAAAGACAAATTTGAAGTAAATGCATTACTGCAATTGCCTACTGCAGTAATGGGTGGCAATTAGTGAAGAATGGTTACATTACCATGGTAACTGACTGCGATAATGTAGAATTCGCACCCGAGTTACCTTGAACAACTATTGCGATAATGTAACTAAAAAAGGGATTTGAGCAGTCTTAAGCCACAACTATAAACGAGGAAGAGATCTAAGCATTTAGCATTCATCACCCACAGTTTCAACATCCATTGAACATACATTTCAACATTTTCTAAAGTTCTTGAGATTAAGAGGAAGGTTTTAGCTAAGAGGGCTAGAACAAGGAGCAAAGAAAGAGATACAAGTCTTTCAAGTGTGAGTTTCATTGTTTATATTCCTTGTATCCACATTGTTTATACTATATCAAGTGAAACTCTTCATTCTAGGTTGTAATTTCAAGTGTGTGAACTCTTGATTCTGAACTTAAATTTCTAAGTGATAGACAGGAACATTACATTCAAGTTCTTAATTAATCTATGTTGATGTTTTGCTTTGTTTCTTATGATCTTAATGCTTTCTATTTAATGGCCATAAATAGGAAGATCTTTAGACTGTTTTACCAACTCAGGAGAGAGGTTTAACAATTGAATAATCAAGTTTTAATCTATAATGGACCAATGGATTGGGAGGTAGCTGGTTTTCATAGGAGGTTGTATGTGAAAAACAAATTGTTACTTTATTTTTTGGTGCACCTTAGGAGAGGGAATTTAGAACTTGACTAAGAGGTGTTAAGAAACGAATACTAAATCAGCGTTAATGTGTAGATAATGGCTAGACCTAGGAGATACGCAACAAGAGGAGCTACATCTAATGACACTGACTCTCAGGAAGTACATAACAACATGGTTGAGGCTAGAATGGAACACATGATGAATGAAGTCACCAAAAGATTGATGGAACAAATAGAGCGGACGCTAGCTCGAATGATACAGCAGGCAGCACCATAGCCGCAGGTGCAAGAATAGATTCCGATGTAGCAGCAAATGCCAACACTTGAGATTTCAGATCGTCAGGAGGAAACAAAAGACTTGGAAGACAACGAACATAGAAAGTTGCTATTAGAACTGAAGAAATTGGGACCATCACAATTCCATGGTACTACTGATAGCTTAAAAACTGATCATTGGTACCAGGAATTAGAAGAACACTTGAATGTGTTAAGAGTAACGGGTCCTAGTAGGGTAGTGTTGGCTACCCATCAATTTAAGGGACCAGCTAGAAGTTGGTGGCGGATGATAAAGGCAGACCCAACCATCAATGTTAGCCGAATGACCTGGGAAGAGTTTAGGCAGATATTTTACAAGAAGTTCTTCCTGGAAGCTATATTGACAAAGATGCAAGAGGACTTCGTTCAGTTAAAACAGAGAGAGATGGCAGTGGTCGAATATGAGGCCAAATTTATCATGTTGGCAAAGTTTTCACCTGAATTAATCAGTGAAGAGAAGAAGAAGCTCAACCATTTTACTCAGGGTCTCAAGATTGAGATTCAAAAATTAATAAAGACAGTCTGCCCAAAGACATAGAGAAGTCGTAGACAAGGCATTGACCTTAGAGCAAGAGTTGAATTTCGAGCAAAGGTTAAGGAATAGGAACAAGAGACCAACAGGTGACAGAGATCACTAGGGAGATTAGAAAAAAAAGAAATGTTAATCAGAATGATAGAAACAAAATGTCCCAAGGGCAAAATTGACCTAAAACGAAAGAACAATTAGAGCTGGCCAGACGTCAAAGGCAAAATTTCAACTATAATCAACGAGGGCACCTATCAAAGTTTTGTCCTAGCAAAACCCAGATAAGACAATAGCAACAACCTCCAAATAATCAAGGGAGAGAACAGAATGTACGTTTTCAACAACAATTGCCTTGACAAAATAACAACTAGGGGCAAAATCAGAACTAGGGTTGGGCACAAAATCAGAACCAAGGTTGTGGGCAAAACCAGGCGAGAGTATTTGCTATCACTGATGCCCCAGAAGACCAAATCCCTGCTGTTGAAGGTACATTCCTGTTATTTAACACTGTTGTGAAATTGCTGTTTGATTCGGGTGCTTCAAAGTCATTTGTTTCTAAAAAACTAGTTAATAGATTACAACTAGTAACAAAGACTTTGCCTATAATGTTGAATGTATCAACACCTATAGGAACTACTGTTGAATCAAAGCAAATGTGTACCTGTGACCTTAGGTTTGGGGATACGCTGATTTCAGCCAACCTCCATGTACTGCCATTCCTCGGGTATGACGTGATATTGGGTATGGACTGGTTGGACTAGTACCAGACACAAATCAATTGTCCCAAAAGAAGAGTAACCGTAACGTTGCCCTCAGGAGAAACCTTCAAGATAAATGGTGATATTCATAAGTTGCCCAGCAGCCCAATAATGGCCATGTCGAACTACTTAAGGCAAAATGATGAACTAGAAAACCTCTCGGAAGAAGACTCTGATGGACCAAAAGAGATCAAAAACCTAGAAGTAGTCCGAGACTACGAAGACATATTCCCTGGTAACTTACCCGGACTACCTCTAACTAGAAGCATCGAGTTCAAGATTGAACTCCAACCTGGAACCAACCCCATAGCTATACCTCCATATCGTATGGCACCAATAGAATTGATCGAGTTGAAGACTCAAATAGACGAACTCCAGGAGAAACGATTCATCAGACCAAGTGAATCACCTTGGGGGGCTCCAGTATTGTTTGTGAAAAAGAAGGATGAATCTATGAGACTCTGCGTTGACTATTAAAAACTAAATCAGGCGACGGTAAAGAACAAATACCCTTTACCAATAATAGACGACCTATTTGATCAATTGAGAGGAGCCACTCTTTTTTTCAAAAATTGACCTTAGGTCAGGGTATCATCAGTTGAAAATTCGTGAATCAGACATTCACAAGACTGCCTTCAGAACTCAATATGGACACGTCGAGTTTACATTATTGCCTTTTAGTCTAACCAATGCACCAGCAGCATTCATGGATTTAATGAACCGGGTATTTAAGCAATACCTTGACCAGTTTGTCGTGGTATTTGTTGACGATATCCTAATATACTCTAAGTACAAATAAGAACACTTAGAACACTTGAGGATAGTGTTAGAAACACTCAGAATACACCAACTATATGCCAAATACAACAAGTGTGAATTCTAGATGAAAACAGTCAAATTTTTTTGTCATGTGATATCAGCATAGGATATCTTTGTAGATCCTGAAAAGGTGAACGCGGTCACAGATTGGAAACAACCTAAGACGGTCACCGAGATCCGAAGCTTCTTAGGCCTAGCAAGATACTACAGAAGATTCATTCAAGACTTTTCCAAATTAGCAGAACCTATGACAAGGCTAACCAGAACGGAAGTTCCGTTAAATTGGGATGAGAAGTGTAAACAATCATTCCAAGAACTGAAGAGGAGATTGACTTTGGCCCCTATCTTAGTCACTCCAACTCATGGCATCACGTATGTTCTATACACTGATGCTTCAAGAAACGGATTGGGTATAGTTTTAATAGAAGAAGGAAAGGTTTTGCCTATGTCTCGTGACAACTAAAGATCCATAAATGGAACTACCAAACACATGACCTAGAACTAGCAGTTATAATGTTTACCTTGAAGATATGGAGGCATTACCTGTATGATGAGAGGTTTGACTTATTTTTAGATTACAAAAGTCTGAAATACATCTATACCCAGAAAAAATTAAACCTCAGGCAGCGTAGATGGATGGAGTTCCTTAAAGACTACGATTTCTAACTCCATTACCATCTAGGAAAAACCAATGTAGAAGCAAACACCCTCAATAGAAAATTCAACAAACAAGAGGAGGAAAAGGGTCAAATGTACCAATTGATCGAAGACTTTAGGAGGGGTGTGACATTGAATGAAGAATGAACCTATCTATACAGTATGACTTGTCATCCAGATCTTCTGCATCAAATCAAGGATGATCAAAGGCAAGGCAAACGGTTCAAAATGTTGATTGAAGGAATTCAACAATGAAAACATACCAACTTTAGAATGGATGCCGAGGGTGCCTTAAGACTCGAAAAAAAAAATTTGTGTACCACAATATGGACCAAGTAGGCAAACCATTCTAAATGAAGCCCATCAAACAAAATACACTATGCATCCAGGAGGAGATAAGATGTATCAAAACCTTCGAAAAACCTATTTGTGGAGAAGTATGAAGAAAGATGTAGCCAAATATGTCTCTAAGAGCCTAACCTGTCAGCAGGTAAAGGCAAAACACCGGAAGCCCTTTGAATTGTTACAACCACTTCTGATCCCAGAATGGAAGTGGGATAACATTGCCATGAACTTTGTTAACGGATTACCTAGAAACCAGAAAGGGGAAGATACTATTTGGGTGATTGTGGATTGCCTCACTAAAGTGGCACACTTTTTGCCTATTAGATCCATAGACCAAGTTAGTAAACTAGGTCAACTTTATGTGAAAGAAATTGTACGTCTTCACGGGGTACCTAAGACAATTGTGACAGACAGAGACACTCGTTTCACCTCACAATTTTGGAAGAGTCTACAGAAGGAACTAGGTACTACACTCACCATGAGTGCAGCTTTCCACCCTCAGACGGACAGCCAGTCAGAAAGAGTTATCCAGACACTGGAAGACATGATGAGGTCTTGCGTCCTTAACTTCAAAGGGAACTGGAGTAAGTATCTGCACCTGGCGAAGTTTGCCTATCACAATAGTTATCAGGTCAGTATAGGGATGGCTCCGTGCGAAGCCCTCTATGGGAGGTCCTGCAGATCACCAACCTATTGGGTTGAACTTGAGGATCACATTCTTACTGGGCCAGATCTCGTGCAGGAGATGAACAATCAGGTGAAACAAATCCAGAAGACAACTACTCAAAGTAGACAGAAAAGCTACGCTGATAGGAGAAGAAGGCCTCTAGAATTTCACTTGGGCGATAAAATGTTTCTAAGGATCAACCCTCAAAAGGGAATCGAACGATTTCGAATTAAAGGAAAACTAGCACCATGATTCATTAGACCCTTCAAAATACTCAGGGAAATCGGCGAATGCGCCTATGAGTTAAACCTTCCAAATCGAATGTCCTCAATCCACAATGTATTTCACATATCAATGCTGTGGAAATATGAATCAGATCCTTCCCACATAATTCAATGGGAAGAAGTAGACGTCCATAATGATGCCACATATAAAGAAGTGGTGGTTAGGATTCTAGATCGCAAGGTACAAAGCCTGAGAACAAAAGATATCCCCTTAGTCAAAGTTATCTAGAAACACCATGGAATAGAAGAGGCTACTTGGGAATTGGAAAGTGAATACTTGGGAATTGGAAAGTGAAATACAGAATAAATACCCAGAACTTTTCATTAGAAGCAATCCATCAACAGACACTCAAGTAACCTACCGATAGATTTCGAGGACAAAATCCCTTTTAAGGGGGGTAGAATTTAATACCCCAAATTATTTTGTTTACATAAATGTGATTTAATTGGAACAAAAACAAGTATATATTAATTGGTACCCAAATAGGGGACATTTTATTGATATATATATATATATATATATATATATATATATATATATAGATTATGGTAGGGTTAATTAACAATAGAATTTAGTAAAAAAATGATATATATAAAAAAACAAAATATTTATACAAAAAATGAAATATATAAAAAAAAAACAAAACGATTTTTTTGCGCATGGGCCCATACGTAGCAAACAGGTGCACTGGGCTACGCGCAAATTCGCATGCGCAGGCCCATGCGCCTGTGAATCAAATTAAGGGGCTGAATTTAAAAAAAAATCATTTTTTCAAAAAAAATGAAATAAATACGAAAAAATCTGGGAAAAATTAAAAAAAAAAACGAAAAAACTCTTAAAAAAATAAAACACAAACCCTAGCCACCCCAACTTAGCAAAAAAGGAAGTTTTCTTGATTAGGATAGCAAAAAATGACGACTATGATCCTCAGAGACTTTATATAAACCCTCCTACCCTACCCATTTCACTCATCCCAGAATAAGAGTTGAAATTCTTCTTGCTCTCTCTCTACTTCCTTCTTGGCATCTCAGTCCCTTTTCTTTTCTTGAGCTATTCTAAATAGCCTACGAGGTAGTAGCAATGAAGTGCTACACAACTTTAGGAAGCGATCTCGCGGTGAAGTTATTACCCCTTCTTTTGATTTATTATTTTGATTTAAATAATGCTTGCTTGTATGCTTAGTTTAATTTATGCTTTTAAACTATTAAATTGCTTAAGACTGAGAGAGTATGCTCTATAGTTGTATCTTGTATGGTCTTCTACATCAGAATTTGAAAGTTACCTATCCTGTTTGAGAGAATACGCTCTGTAGCTGCGTCTCGTATGATCTTATACATCAGAAATCAAAAATTTGTGTTTCTATTGATATATGATGTTATATTGTTGGAATATTTATTTATATCGCTTTTATACCCAAAAATAAGATAAGATTTCAACCACGTAATAGTACGGGGACGAATTTTTTGTATTCCATATAGAATTGGAACTAGTTGTCAAGACTGACTCTAGAATGTAACGGGTTTCAGAAATGATCCCACTAGAGATGAGTTTAAGTTTCAGAATTGATCTCTCTCCCTAGATTTGAAGCATAGAGGTTATCCTCGTTTGGTCTAAATTACGGCTGAAATAATATATTGTTTGAATCGATTTAATCCCTGAAAGTGTTTGATATGCTTGTATTATTTGATTGAAATAATGAATTAAATAGATAGAATGATTCATCGAGCTTTTTCGCTCACCCCCCTCATTTTTCACATTTTAGGAAATTAATCTAACAACCTACGTGGAATGTTATTTATTAGGAATTCTTTTGTTTATTTTATTGTAGGGCATGTGGGCCCAAGCTAAATTATTTATTTTAGTTTGAATTTATTTTCCACTGTAATAGATCATGTACTCAAAATTTTAGAATAAATAAATAAAAGATTTTATTTATAAAGATGTGAAATATTTTTGTGCATAGACTTATATGCATAAAAAGTCTCTTAGAAAGAAAAAAGAACGTAGCACGGGCCCCTCTCTGGAGCGGCCCAAGATTATTGATCAAAGAAAATCAGACCGTCAGATGACATGGGCGATGGGGCTCAGGAGGCTGGTTGTTACATCACTAAGCTCAGTGGATCTTAAAAAATCATTTTCATATTCAAATCACTAACACATTCATAATTCAACCACTATAAAAATTAGGCATTTCAAGCATCAAAATTGTGTATAGTTGTAGCTTAGACAAATAGAGTTTTTTAACCCTTGATGTTCTCAACTAAGTGATTCCTTAGAGTGAAATATGACATTTCTCGGTCAATTTCGTTGGACTTTGGACTTAGGGACTTTAACCCACCAACCAATCACTTAGGTATTACAAACCTTATGAACTAATCATAAGAAGAGAACACCCATAGCAACCATGTGTCTACTATGATGGTACGAGGTTTGGATCACCATCTTTTCATCTTAAATCCCATATTCATGAAACATAAATAAAATTTCAGAAGATAGGAACAAATTGGAAATAAATTTCAAAATTTAATAAGTTGTAAAACAATTCACCCACCGTTCAATATCATGCACCAAACTTTAGAAAAATTCCTAAACATGATACTAACGTGAAATGAGCATCATAAATGCATGGTCTTGAGTATTCATCAAAGCTAAAACATATATAAATACTGAAAAATAAAAGTGAAAATGTACATCATGATTTTTAGAAAATAAACACATCATAAAAGAAGGAACATGCTAATGGCTCAAATATGAAAAGAGTGTTTTACCCAAAAATTCCAACAGAGGTTCCCTTTGCTTTGGCACTTTCGAATCTTAGCTAAACAACTCTCTACTAATCACCAAATACTAAAACTAAAAGTCTCTCACTTATGCATAAAAGAAAACGAGAAGAGAGGTGAAGAAGAAGAAGATATTTGAGAGCACAATAGGGAGGACTCTTTCTTGTTCTTGGAATGAGGAATTGTATGCAACATAGGGGGTTTATATAGCTGCTCATGAGCATATGAGACTTCTTTGGGCAATTCTTGGGCAGCTAGAGTAGCTCTCAATGTTTGGGCAAGTTTCCAAACGTCTAGAGAATGAAAGAGGTAAATGAGTTCATGGATCCCCAATTTTGCCTATTTTCTTATGGCACCAAGGAATATTCTCTAGCATTTTTTCTAATTCAAGCTTCAGTGAAGATCTAGAACCCTTCTAAATCTATTCAGGAGATTTCATAGTAGAGGAATACATTCTCTAAAAACCTTCTTATTTGGTTTTCTTACTTGCTTATCACACAAACACACACATGGCAATTTTTTCCTATTTTCTTTCTTGGACGTTCAGCTATGGTGAGCACACTATCATAGCATGAGGGACACCATATCATAGTCTTAGACACTAATCTAGGTTCTAGGAAACTTTCTGATTTGAGCTGGACCCATAGATGGCACACCAAGTGGGCATATCTTCTAGATTTGGTGCTAAGGTGAGTAAAAAAGGGGAGTTTTCCATTTTGGTTTTCTTGCTAAATACATGGGATGGCTAGGGTTTTTTAGAACATCAATTCAGATTTCAAATCTTTCTAGTAAGGTTAATTCACATGTGTGCACACACACATGTGTGTGGTTGGACTAGTTTTGCTTAGGTGAGGCATGGAGCACATGATCACTTAGCTTGGTGTATGAAACAACTCTTCATGGACTTTCAAATCCTAGGTGGGATGTCTCATATAGGTGGTGTATTGAATCACATGTGTGGGACATTGAATCATGTTTCATGGAATCAAATAATGAAAGACGTCCCATGGTGGTTGAGTAAGGTGGGGGTGCACCCGATCATGGTGTTCCGCCTATATGACATGGACATGCTTTGGGTGGCCATGCCTTCATGGATTCACATGAATTTAATAAAATTTGATGTCTCCCTAATCACTAGGAATTTAGCTGTATAACCTATAGTTCTGGGACCACATGATCAAGACACAAATTTTAAGGTATAGTTTTGTCTAAGGTAATTTTCTTTAGAAACCTTCCTTATTTAGAGCCCACTAAAGGTACTCACCCGAATCTTGGCCAATTGTCCCGATTTTTGGATATGATTTGTGTCTCGTTAGTTTATGCCATCCCATGGAATTTTGGGTCATTTCGAATCCTCGAAGTACCCTAAATGCTACTTTTTTCCTAATTTAAAGCCTTGAAGGGTGTTTAGCAAATGAGAGCCATAATATTGACCAATTGAGCTAATTTTCAAATATGTTATTCAATTGGCCAGTTCAAGTCACTTTGCTTCATTTTAGGTGATTTTGGATTCCTAAAGGTTACTAAATGAGAGTTTTAAAACCTGCCAAATTTAGCCCTGAAACAAGCTCGGTTTCATTTTTCACCCAAATTTTACTGAATATTCTTTGAATTTCGTTTCATTTGGTACAGAGTTTTGAGGTTGTTACATGCTTTCTCTCTGATCGTCAATTGCACAACTTGGTCGAGTTTGTTGGGTCTATTGCCTATCATAAGTCTGTGTCTAGCTTTGAGACTGAGGTACTCTATACCCATCCTGCCTACTTTTCTTCTTCTGTGGGGCTCTTGCGGCCTGACCTGGCTGTGACCTCTTATTTTTGTCTCTTAGTGCATGCTCATACTTGATGCCTTGCTCGACCAACTGTGCTCTCTCTACTATCTCTTTCAAGGTAGTTAGCTTCAAAGGAGCTATGATCTTCCTGATCTCTACCCTCAGTCTCTTAGTGAATTTGTTGGTCTTGGACTGCTCGTCTCTAATAAGCTCTGGGATGAATCTAGACAGCTCGGTAAATCTCTGTTCATACTCGATCATTGTCATGGTCTTCTGAGTCAACCGTATGAACTCAGTCTGTAATTGTCTGGTCTTTGCCGTAGAGAAAAAGTGACCATAGAATAGAGCCTTAAATTACTCCCATGTCATGATAGACTCATTATTTGTGGGGTAATTCATAATCAGCTCCCACCAATGATAGGCGTGACCTACAAACTGATGCACTGCTAGGGCAACTCTCCTGGGTCTGGTAACCCCCATAAAATTCAAATGTTTGTTCATCTCTGTGAACCATATGTCTGCTACTTTCTAAGTGATCTTAGTGATCATCTCGGGCGTCACCATCACCCCTACTGGTGTTGTTGCCCCTGGTATCCCCTCGTCCCCCTGCCCTGACTCGTCTGTGTCGGCACCTCTAATTGCTTTCCTTCTTGTATTTTTCCTCGTTCTCGCCATTATCTACAAGTTAAAAGTTGTTTTGGTATCCAATAGTTTAATCATAATAAAACAAAAGTTTTCCATAGTCAAAACAAAATTCTTCCATGTTATTCCTACTACCATAACTCTAAATTCATGTTTATAAGTTCTCGATTGTTTTGTGGGCTACAAGTTTATTCTTTTTAGTTGTACTTTGAGGTTTCCATCCCTCATGTATGTTTTCAGGGTATTGGGTTTGTTTGGTTTATTGTAGCAATACTCAAAATAATTGTACATATGTAGCAAGAAATCACTCAATCAATCAAGCAAGCAATACACGCTAGCATAGTGAAGTTCCATGCGTCCATCAGTGCCTTTGGGTCCGTGCATCCCATATTACCCTCGCCCATTAGCATAGGCTTCCACTTAGAGATTTCACCACACCCACACAATTTTGCAAATGTCTTGATTTTTAAGGCTTCGCAAGCCCCACTATGTTTGATCGTCCCATACCAGTCAAATACAGTGCATACAAGTTCTTTCAAAGATATCGATCATTCACGAAACATGGCCCGTCAATCTTCGAGTCCATGATTCCTCCATACCCCCAAATCCCTATGCATCCCATACCACATAGAAACCAGAGATATAAGATCCTTCCGATCTTGTGTCCTGATCAATCAAGTGTTTATTTTTACACATTTTCTGTCTTTAACTTATGTCCTAAAAGCTTTTGTTTATGTTTATGATCCATTGTGCCTTTGTGGCAACACCCAGTCTCTATTTACGGTCTATAAGGTCTCATCCTTCTGCTGAAAGATCTCTTTCGCTGAATCAACATTGCCACTTCTTTTCTTGTGATACCATCGATCTGAAATTTAACCTAGTGACACTTCCAAAGTAAGCATCAACCCTCACGGACACCCTTTGGAGCAGGCATCAAACCATCAGGGACATCCGACTTGAAGGTGGGCATCATACCCTCAAGGACACCTCTCCAAGAAGACATCAAACTATCCGAAACACCTCTCTGGACAAGCGTCTCATCTACGAGTAGGCTTAGGATACATTAGCATCACTGTTACATTCTAGCAACCTAACCACCTAAAGTGACATTTATCCATTTATTTAAACTTTCGCCCAGTACATCTAATAACATGCTCTGATACCAGCTTTGAAATCAGAGGAATCATCTTTTTCCCAATGAGCTACAACCTTAGCTTTGATACCAGCTTTGGTATAAGATGAATCATCTTTTTCTCAGTGAGCTACAACCTTAGCTATAGTACTAGCTTTGTAACACCCCAGCTCCCAGTCTGCACGCCCCTACTTGGGCCCTACGAGGAGATGCATGCCCATTCAGTAAGAGAAAAGCTGCGGGGCAGTCGTCCGCTAAAAGCCAAAGTGCTACTTAATTCGTCTACACACTCTCTCTATCTTTCTTTCAAAATTTCCTTTCCAATTCATTTTTCAAGAAATGCTAAAATCAATATAAATGGACATGAGTTTTTTTTGAAATAAAACTTCTATGTCAATAAATTGGATCTGTGAAATTTCAACTAAAATGAAAAGCTTCAAGTTCAAATTTAAACAATTTAAAGATCTCCAAAATAAATCCAAAACATTTAATCACTTATTAAATGTTTAATCCAAAAAGAAAGGGGCATAGGCCCTGCCCAGATTAAATACAAAAATATCATATAAAAAGACATACGAGTTATTACCTCCCAATGATGTTGCACTAGAATAGTCAGAGTCACCTAGCAATTATCAACTCCCACCGTGTCAACTGTCACCTGAAATGGAAAAATGGGGTGAGTTTGAGAGCCCAGTGGATCATACAACACATCACTAGCATTATTCACACCAAAATACAAAACATGCAAACACTTTCATTACATTAAGGCGTTTCAAACACTTTATTGTTTTTCATCGTAATTAAGACCAAAACGTTTGTGGTCTCGATGTCCCCCTCATGGTCCGGGAGTGAATCCAGAGGTAATGCCCGAGGGTCGATTACCTTTTGGGACCTTGACAGGGGCGTGAGGTCCAAAGTGACACCCAACCCTATAGCCAGTCTAGCTGAGGACACCCACGATGACACCCTAAGGCCAGTTATCGCCTCGGTACATGGTTTTAGTCTTAATTTAATTTTATTTAGTTTCACAATCACATCGCAAAACATTATATCATAAATAATATTTCCAACACATGTAAATCAATTATACTAGACATCCATGTAATTTAAAGCAAATAAATTATGCCTTATTACCTAACATGTGATCATAACAAGTAATTAAACATTTATCATGAAATTTTAGCATTTAATTTAAGCAGTCCAAGCATTTCAATTATTCAAGCAATCTTGGCATGCTTCTAAGCTCTCCTCTAAGTAAACAAACATCATGTTTGGTAATACAGTAATTCCAACCACCTTTAATTTTCTCAAGTCCCTCGCACCTCTGTGCTGCCCTTTGCCACTCCTTATTTTTTAATTTGAAAAATAAAAATTATTCTGTCGACTCCGTAGCCCCTATAACTCATTCATATCAAATTTTAAAATAGTTTATTGGGTTTTGATATTTTTTCATTTTTATTTATTTTTAAAGTACTTGCGATGTTCACACACGCACACAGATATATATTTGAAACATATTTGACGTGCCCAACAATATTTTATTTCGCCTCTAATGCATTCAAAACATTAAATTTTTCACAAAGTAACTCTTACTAGGACTATATAAAAATATGAAACCTAAGTCTTCAGCATAAAAAAATGTGAAGGTCTCACATTCAAATCAATTTTTTTTAAAAAAATAAATCTTGAGGCATGAACATCTTAAAGTACTCGCGAGATAAATGTTTTTGAAATGAAACCCTTCGCATATGCACGAAGCATCACATCGTTCCCTCTAGTATTTTGCACATCGAACACGCCCCAAAATAAAATAAAAATAATGTGAAGGTTTTCAAGCTTGAGAGTTCAAAAATGCGAGGGTTCTAATGCTACTCTCATTTTTTTCATTCACTACAAGATTAAATTCACTAACTATGAGCATCGAAATGCAAGGGTAATGGAATCGAAGTTATACCTCTCCGCTTCACGTTTCCCCCTTCTTTCTTCGTCAACAATGAGACCTCAACGCCTCGGATCTGTTTTGTTCAAAGCATAACCATCTATATTACAGATTTTAAACAATTAAAGGTGCTAAAATATGCCTTCAATAAATAGGAAAAAATAGCTCACCTTGTTTGCATTCGTTTGGTGTGACGAAACCCTCAATGTGCCCTCGTTCGCACAGCTGCATCCTCACAGATCTAAGCTCACATATCTTGTTGTGAGTGCTCAATCACCTCCAAAGCTGCAATGAAAATCAAATAGACAAGATTGGGGTTTACTATGCAAGAAAAACCCAAATCCTCCATTGTTGTTCTACTTTCCTTCTTCTTCGCAAGGACAACAGCTAGTGCTGCTGCGTCTTCTTTGTTTCCTACAAAAATTTCAGCAAAATGTTTTCCTCTTCTTCTTCCACGCACAGACGAACCAGTATGCAAGACAGTTGCGCTCTTCTCCTTCGCGCGAGACACGCACCAGCATGCACAACAACCAATGCTTTTTCTTCGCACAGACTACGTAGCCACAAGCTGCTTCTTCTTCGTTATGCAGGGACGCACAAGTAGCAAGGCTGTTGGTTTTGCTCTTCTTCTTCGAGGTGCAGGAACGCACCAACAGGAGATCTTCTTTGTCTTCGCGCAAGAACGTACCAACACGCTATTTTTTTCTCCTTTTTCTTCCTCGCACGATTGCACCAGCATCAGAGACATTCGTTGCTTTTTTGTTCGTCAGTCTTCTATACTCCAGCAGCTGCAAATCTTTGTTCTTCTTCTTCTTCCATGCATGGACGAACTAGCAGTAGCAAGCTGCTTCTTCGATTTGTTCTTCGTGCAAGAACATGCACCAACAACTTGATTTTCTTCTTTGTTTCGCGCAGAACAACTGCCTCTTCTTTCGCGCAGGGAATGCACCAGATCTGCGTTCAAATTGCAAATCCATGCTCTTATTCTTTGTGCACCAGCAGCTGCAACTCACGAATTTGATTTCACATCACAGCTGCTTCGTCTTCACGCATGAATCGCATCTTCTCTTCCTTTGTTCGCCAGTGGTGAAGGTGCTGTAGCAAGGGCTGCTTCTTCTTCGTTCTTCTTTGTGCATGGGTTGCTGGTTCTTCTTTTCCTTCATTTCCTCTTCCTTTCAATCTGCGTACAACAGCTTTTCTTTCCCCTATTCTTCACGCCCAAAATGCAAAGAGAGCTGTGTTTTCCTTTTTTTTGTTTTCATTATTCAACACACAAAAACACACCTGTTTGTTGTTGTTGTTGTCTTTATTTTTTTGCAAGATTTAAGTGGATAAAGAAAGAAAGGAAAGAAGAAAAAGAAAAGAACAAATAATAACAAGAATTTATTATTTTTATTTTATTATTATTATTTTTTTACTGACATCGTGAATTTGACATTTCATGCATTTTATTTATTTATTGTTATTATTGGGCTTCTATATATATATATATATTTACTTATTATTATTATGTAACACCCATTGGGACCCACCCACGTTATGGCGTGTTACTCATAAGGTACTGTCCCCTCCCCTTGGGGTTTTTCTCCGCCTCCATGGAGATTCGAACTAAGGACCTAGGGCATAAGTATTTTGTTCATCCCTCATCCACTACCATTGAGAGTGGATGAAGAATGAACAAGGTACTTATGCCCCAGGTCCTTGGTTCGAATCTCCACGGAGGCGGAGGAAAACCCCAAAGGGAGGGGACAGTACCTTGTGAGTAACACGCCATGACGTGGGTGGGTCCTGGTGGGTGTTACAATAAAAAGGTGCCTTTTTATTGTCACACCACATAGGTCGGACACACCGCACATCCCGGACACACACCGCGGGTGTGGTGATTCATCAGGTACTGTCCTCACCCATTGGGGTTTTCTTTCGCCTCCGCAGAGATTCGAACCTGGGACTTGGGGTTTCAGTATCCAGATTTCACGAACTTTGCTACCATTGAGCTTAACACCCCAACCCCCACATTCTTTTTGTATTAGACATAACCACCGTTCTTTGACAGTGGACTTAACCATTTGGCGAGTTGGGTCCATGTTACTTTACAAGTGACACACACTTGACTTTCTATTTATCAACACCTCATGCCTTAGAGTAAATTCAAGAATACAAATTTTCACTTAATAAAATTAAGGCAATTAAAGATAAAGAAAAACTCAACTGCTTTATTCATAAAAAGGAAAATACATAACTTTCTAATGTAAAAGTAAACTATTACATTGTTGATCAAAAGAAATTCATAACCTCTAAAATAAAAAATTAAATTTCAGCGGAAGACTTATTCAAAATTGGGCGACATGCCCTTACATTAAAAGGAAACTTTAAAAAAAAATAGAAAATTGCTAAACTATCCAAATTCCATGGTTTTCATAATTTAATTTTCTGAAAAAAAAGAAGATGGGGTGAGCACAAAACTCAGTGGATCTTTTTCAAACAACCATTTTTCAAATTCAAACCAATAACACATTCATATTTGAAATACTTGCATACATTAGGCGTTTTAAGCATCCATTTGTTTAAAGTTGAGACTTTAGACCAAAAGGGTTTTTAAGCCCTTGATGTTATTAACAAAGTACCTTCTTAGAGTGAAATATAACTTTTCTTAGCCAATTTCATTGGACTTTTGGACTCAAGGGAACTTACCCATCAACTAAGTACTTTGGTCTTAAAACCATATGAACTAATCATATGAAAAGAACATCCATAACAACCCACATGTTTGTTATGATGGTACGTGGTTATTTTTACAATCTTCTTTTGTTAAATCTTGAATCATCAATTAAACTTCAGATATAAAACTAAGATCAATAAAATTCAGAATATGAACAATCTAAAAATTAAATCATGAAACAACCATAATCATGCATAATTCTTTAAAATAAAGCCTAAGCATGATACTAAACATGACATTAATATTATGAATGCATAAATTCAAACAAGGATCGAATCTGAAACTGAAATATATTTTAGAATACTAGAACTAAAATTATTTTGATTTTAAAAGCCAAACAAATAATGAACATGCTAGTAATTCGAATAAGAAAAAGGGGTGTTCAAGAAATTACTTCCACTTTTGTTGAACCAATCAGTTGAAAAATATCTGGTAGCACTTCGTTACTTCAACTCTAACTGTGACATAATTTTTGCAGTACTTCGTTACTATTATCCCAATTGTTGTTTAGAATAGCCCCAAAGAGAAAAAGAATGCCAAGAGGGAGGTAGAGGGGGGAGAGAGAGAGAGAGAGAGAGAGAGAGAGAGAGAGAGAGAGAGAGAGAGAGAGAGAGAGAGAGAGAGAGCAGGATGTATCAGTTCTTGTTGGAATGAAAGGATTGTGAGCATAAGGCCCCTATAGGTAGAGTTTGTGAGAGTGAAAATTGGTAACTTTGGGTGGCAAGTCCAAAGGCAACTTTCTAATTTCTTTTGTATATAAATTAGCAAGATCAAGTATTTAGAGTTTATTATTATTATTATTATTATTATTATTATTATTATTATGGCTTGATCAAGATCAAGATCAATTTTCTCTTGATTTTTTTGTTTTCTTTTTGAGCAGTATGCTACCAAATTTTTATTTTGTTTTATTTTTATTTTTTCTTCTTTTCGTTCTGTGTGCCATATTTTTTTATTTTTATTTTTTTTGAAAGCAATCTATATATATATATTTCGGGCGGTGTGCCCATATTTTGTTTTGTTTTATTTTATTTTTTGCTCACTATATTTTACTAATATAAACCATATCTATACACATATTTAAATGCTAATTTTTGCAATCCATATATTGCTATATTTTTTTTTCAAACTATATCTATAATATAAACTTGCTAATACTTCTATATTTTTATTTTGAGATTTTTTTTCCAATTAATCTACACAATAAATTACGCCTAAGTTTTCACATAATATATTTTAATATATGAATTACACTTACTCATTATTTGATGTATTAAATAAACTTACTAATTTTCTTGCATTCAATAATATCGTTTAATTTATTAATAAATTTACTGATTATTTAATGTACTAAATAATCTTACTAATCTTTCTCTAATAAATTTAACAAACCTTATATAATAAACCTTGGAAAAAGATTTCTTATTTTCATCTTATATTTTTATACTATTATTTTTATTTATTTATTTCAATTAGGCTACACATTAAAATTATGCCCAGATTTTGTATTAAATAATTTTTTTATAAATGAAAGTATTCCTTACATTTTTTTACTTATTTTTATTTTTTTTAGAGACCTACTTAAATGTCATTTTTTATAATTAATTTTACTTATTCAACATTTTTATTTAAATATCAAATTAAGGCTTTATTTGCCTATTTTATTTTATACCTATTGCTATTTTTTTGTCAACTTTCTATTTCTCGTGTGACTATGTGAATTAACCAATTTTCTTGAAATTAGTATATAATAAGTTTTTTTTAATAAGGTTTCTTATTTTTATTTCTCTTATATATTTCTATACCTCAATATTTTAGATATTCCATATTATTATTTTTATTTTTGGGTAACTTTTCTATATCGAAATATGTACGATTTTTGCACTAAAATTTCTTATTTTATTATATCTTCATAACATATTATTTATCATTTGCTAACCCATAATTTGCACTAAAAAATTTCTTAAAATCTTTGAAATTAATTTATTTAACTTATTTTATTTAATTTCATTAAACTTATTTATTTTAAATTATTTGACAAAATTCTGGGGTATTACATATTATTATTATTATTATTATTATTATTATTATTATTATTATTATTATTATTATTATTATTATCTCCTTTTTTTGTTAAACGACTTTGTTATTTATTTACTTATTTTATATTTTTAAGTCTCCAAAGCCACGTGTATGCGTTATAAATTTTTTGGAGTATTACAATAGTAGTGTACCATGATAACGTAAATTACCATGATATTGTACTCCAATAATGCCACAATCGTCATGGATCGCCTGTTTTCTTCAAGATTTTTGCCAGTTCAAGGGTCATCCTTAAGCCACTTATACCCTTAATCAATCATAGATTTAACCTAATTAAGTTGAGAATTAATTGTGGTTAATATCATTTTCAGACCTATTCTAAGTATTTATAAGTCTCTTTTAATACCATTTACATGTATACAAGAAATCACAGGTATACACATGTCATGAACTGACAGTCCACATGTGTTTTTTTGCCCAAAACGTGCAATAATGTTGAACCATGGCCCATATACTTTGGAAAGTACCAATAAAAAGCTTTTCAATACACCTTTTGCGAGCAAAAATAATCTTCGATGTACCAAGAACGAAGCCCCTAAATTTGGCCAACCGAAACACCAAATTTCTAGGTTGAAGAACCTATATCATAACCACAAAACATGAATCAATAGGTGAGGACCCAACTCAAACCATTCACACAAATTGAAACAAGGTTTAGTAAGGATCAAAATGTAACAAAAGCTCATAAATCTGACACCCATAGCTCACAATCCGAGCTGTTGACATTTGTTTCATGAAATAGATTTTTGGGCATGACTGTCAACATAACAATTGATTTTGAAGCCAAATCTAAAACAACAGGAACCAAATTAAGTCAAATGGTCATGACTGCTAGATTCGCCATCATGTGTAGTATATCATTACCTTAAGAATCACATAAATTGAAAAATTGAAGCCCGTGAAATGGTAGACCAAAGTCAGGGTGCATTATTGTGAGTGCACCAATTACCACAATGTACATCATGGTAATCATTAGTTGACACGACAACCAAAATGAAATACATTATTTAAAAAATTGGACTACCATGATAGTGTTTAGCATTATCTTGATAGCCAACATGAATACTAATTTTTCAAAACACTTTACTATATATCCTTGACCACCATTGGGAACTTGACCATGGACTTGATAAGTTAACTTTGACCTAAAAATAGGGTAGAATTAGGATTTCAAGCCATGCACGAGATGTGATCATTTATGTAGTAAATTGTTGCATGAAGGCTAAAAGACCAACCATTGGACAAGGGAATTGAACCTTGTGAAAGAGCATGTAAGGTGGAAATAATTTCACTTTTACATGCTTCAAACTATATTTACATGCACATTGAACATGATATAGCCTAGGTGATAATTTAAAATGCCCCATTAATCATTATGTAATGATATGCCTAATATGCTTTGAAGCATGTGATATGATAATAATTATATGATTTCTTAGAATATTGCATGCTATGTTCACGACATGTAATACCATGATAGACTTAGAATACAAGTAAGAATCATAACCAACATGTTGCTATTAATGCATTAAAAAGAATGCGTATAAAATGGCAAATACATGTACATTACCATGAATGGCTGCTTAATTAAATCCAT
The DNA here is from genome assembly GCA_030144865.1 of Tinospora cordifolia. Lineage (NCBI taxonomy): Eukaryota > Viridiplantae > Streptophyta > Magnoliopsida > Ranunculales > Menispermaceae > Tinospora > Tinospora cordifolia. Next base: position 15,205 of record JAJIYU010001468.1, on the reverse strand, counting down.
GAGAAATAATATGTAGTTAATGAAAAAAGATGATGTGTGATTCACACCTAAAATAATCTATATGCATTAAACTTTTTGATGCCGAATTGCAAATTAAGGATGATGCATAAGATGAGAATATGTGCATGATTGTATATAAAATAACATTAAAAGGATAACAACACATTTTAAAGGACAGTTGGTCTATGGACAACCTTTGGTGGTTCAAGCAATAAAGTCTCACACTAAAAACGAATATGTGATAACAAATGAGATTGATTGTGCCTTGCTTATAAGCCTAATCCATTTGAAGGGTTAATGGGTATACAAATGCACAACCCTTGATTTTGGTAATTTTCCTGCATGGGTCACTTGGCCCAGGGTATGGGGATCATCTAGGATTAGCCACCTTACCTTGAATGCCTAAAACATAACTTAATGCTTGTATAACCTAATGCATTGTAATGGTTGCATGTGTGTTGTGTTTGTATAAGATGTAAGATTGACTAAAAAATTGAATGATCTACTAGGCTCGTAGAGCTCACCCATTCCACTATTTCAGTACCCAATAAAGAGTCAAGGTTTCTCAATGAAAAGTTAATATATAAAGTAATTGGGTACATGATGCTATAATGTAGGCTAATTATCATGATTATTACAAATGTATGTTCAAGTGAATGGATTATAATGTCTACTCATCCCCACCTAGAAACAATGCTAAGCAAAAATAGTAAAATTGTGTGGTGACTGCCGTTTCTCGAATCCAAGTATTGTGACGCCCTGCTCTTCGTCTCTCTCTCTATACGATGAGTCATCAGGGCCACGCGTGGAGATTACGCATGCCCATTCGGTGGGAGACACCGAGCTTGGGTTGTTCGCCGAAAGTCGAAGGCCACTACATTCCCCCTTGTTTAGTCTATCTCATGCGTCAAAACCTTTCTTTTAAATAAGTTATGAAATCAATTTAAAACACACAGTACTCTTTCAAATACAAGTTTTTGTTAGCAAAATGAGATTCATTAAGGAAATGCATATAGTGGTTTGAAGTACTTATGAATTCAACATAAAAATACAATTAAAAAAGAAATACAATAAGGCCTATGACCAAGTTTGATACATGCCAAAATATACAAGTAAGGCAGTTTAAAAGATGAAGGGCACGTGCCCAATTCAAATCGTTTACAACAAAATAATAAAACATTAAACTAAAAAGAAAGCGGTGATAACCTCCAGTGAGGTATCAACCAAAATGACAGCCTCACATGGTTGGTTTACTCCTGTTGTGTCAACGATCACCTGTAATGAAATAATGGGATGAGTTCGAGAGCCCAGTGGATCATGCTTACACATAACTAGCATTATGCAAACTAGAATACACAACATGCAAACACTTTCATTATATCAGGGCGTTTCAAACACTTCATTTGTCATTCTGTTGGAACACAGAGTAAAAAAACCTTGCTTTCGATGTCCCCATGTGATCTAGGAGTGAATCTGGGGGTAATGCCCGAGGGTTGGTTACCTTTCGGGACCACAATCTAAGGAGAGAAGTCCATAGTGACTCTCCGTCCGAAGACACAATTAGCTATCGCAGTCAAGTAGGGTAGGGACACCCACGATAACACCCAAAGGCTGGTCATCGCCTCAGTATGTGGAGTTATTAAATCTTAATTTAATCTTTTTTAGTTGCACATTCCATTTCAATTCATACATAGTCATCATATGTAACATTTAAAGTAAACTAATCAGATATTTTCGACCATTTATGGAGATCAACACATGAACTCTCCATCTATGCATGTTATAACACAAGTAACCAAGGATCATGGACACACATCAAGTCATTCCAATCAAGATCAATCAAATATGCCGTAGTATGCTTCTAATTGTTCATTAAAAGTAAACATACAACATGCTTTGCATTCAAAGTTTAAATAAGGCTAGGGAGCACGGTAATCACACCCACATTGTATCTCATTCCCTTGTTCCTTTACTCCTCGCCGCATGTGTCTAGATTTTTAATCTATAAGATTTTAATAGTAAGATAATGTGAGTCTAAAGCATTCAAAACATTGGCAAAATCCTAGATTTATTTCCTTTACATTGGTATTCCATGGTGTACACAAAGTTGGAGAAAGGATGAGGTACACGACGAATTGTTGCAGTTATCGGAATCAACGACATGTGTTTAACACCTCAATACACACACATTAGGTTTAAAACACACATCAAACTAAGGGAAATCTTTATACCTTGTAGATCTACATTTTTCCCCTTTCGCTTCTCGCCAAAACGACCTCTTGCAACCCTCAAATCACGTGTGCTTTAAAGGAAAATGTGTTTACACTTAAAAAATTGATTTACAATGTTAAGAAAACAAGATCTCAAGTGGGGGTTCGTGATTTACCCAAGCACAAATAGTTTCAAACCATGCCTCAACTTGGATCCACCCTTGTTGATGTTACGCTTGGCGAATCTAAGCTTGAGAATAGATGGAGAAAGGTCTAAATGAGCTGAAGTCACCTTTAGAACTCAAAAGAAATGATGAGAAACGAGATTGGAAGGCTTGGTTAGGGTTTAGAAGAGAAAACCCCAAGTTGTGGCGTGTAAAACTCAGATCTAGGGCTTTCGACAAACATTTCATATTTATAAAATTCGCGAATTACTGTAGTCATCTTAGAATTACTACAGTAATCAGGTACAACTGCGGTAAACGGGACGACACATTTTACTCGTTTATGAATTTTTCCATGATTACTGTGGTCACCCATGAATTACTGTGGTCACTGACCGCGGTAATTAGGGTAACACATTTTTTTTGTTTTTTGGGTTTGTCCGAGATTATCATGGTAATCATTTTCATTTACCACGTTAACCAATGGAATTTCAACTTTTTGCATCTTTTCTTCACCATTTCTCATACTTTTTAAATTTATATCATTTTTATGTTTATTTTAAGTTTATTTGGACTTATTCTACAAGGCTTTTAAGTATCTTATTATTTTCTTATTTATTTAATTAATTAGTTTGTTTTAACTATTCACTAGTGATGTGGAGGTCTTATAGACTTTTGAGGTATTACAAGTATATCCTTGCCTATTTAAACATGCATAAATTTTTTTAGTGTGTAATCATTCAACTTAAGTTAATGTTTCTTGGGGTCATTTTGATCATCTAGAATTTGTTTTTAAATCCTTAGACAATGGTCCAATCGTGCATGCAAAATCAATGATTTGAAAAAAAGTCATAGTTTTGGAATTTAATACCGTAGTGCACTGCACTCCTAGGGCTATCCTAGAAGTGACGCCCAACAGTGTAACATGTTACTATGTGCTTTTACACATAGAGTAGTGCACCCTTTGTAAAAACCCAAAATTTTGTCAAATAATTAAAGATAAATAAGTTTACAGAAATTAAATGAAATGAGTCAAGTGAAAATAATTTTTAAGATTTTAAGACATCTTTGGGTGCAAATTGTGGGTTGGCAAATGAAAAATAATATATATATTGGAGATATAATATAAAATAAGCAAATAAGACCTTAAATTGGTAATTAAATGAAAATTTAGTAGAATTAATTTTGAAATTTAAAGAGTTGCTTCCATTTCTTAAGAAAAAAAATAGAAATAAAGTACACACACACACACACACACACACACATACACACACACACACACACATATAGATTAATATGTGTATGAATAATGTGTGTGTTAGCATAATAAATGTTAATACTACATATTATAGGAATATGTATATAAAAAAATTTACATAATTAAATAAAAATGTAGTATGCATGTATTTATTTAAAATAAATAAAACATCATATAAGTATCAATTTATAATTACATAAATGATTGTCTGAAAATAAAATATGAAATAAATAAAAATATATGGAAATGAAAAATGTAGATTATTTAATTATTGACATTAAAAATTTTAAATAGAAATATCTCTAATAAATACAAAATTAAAGAAATAGAAAGGAGGGAATATTAAAAAATTGATAAAATAGAAAGACATGTGTAAAAATCATGTTTACATCAATTAGGAAGTATGTAATTGACAATTTTCGGATAATAGCAACCTTACAAATCAAATTTGGTAATTAGAAACTGCATCCAATGATCCAAACTCGATCTATCCAATCCAACGAATGAAATCAAAGCCCAAAATAGCGCTGAGGAGCACTGGATCAGCATAATCCAATGGCCCAGATTCGATCTGCCTGATCTAACGATTCAGATTCGCTTCATTAATCGCGAACAACACCGCACTCGAGGTTAATCTTGCGACCTGGATTGGTGTTCAAGATCTGATGCTACACTTGAGGTCCATCCAACGGTGAAGATCAAAGCCCTTTTTTTTAATCGCGATTCAGTGCTGCGCTCGAGGTTGATCAACGATCCATAGTGAATTCTTCATCTCGATCGCGATTCAGTACTGCGCTCGAGGTTGATCAACGATCCACACTAGTTTCATTGATCGCGAATGGTCGTGTTGCAATCGAGGCCCATCTGACAGACGAGACCTGAAGCACCCTGATCTATGCTACGATCGAGGAAATTGGATGATCCATAGCAAATCCGTAAATCTTGATCGCGATCTGATGCTGCGATCGAGGATCATCAACGGTCCAGTTTTAATGCTCCGATTAAACCGAGATTAATAACTTAAAAATTTGAATAAAAATCCAAAAAAATTCAAAAAAATGTTTCTAAATTCCAAAAATTTTTTTCCAATGCACTTGCTATTTTCCTATGCTTGGGGGGCACGAAAATCTGAATAATTAGCAAGTTTCTTACAAGGAGAACACAAAAAACTTACGATTCTACACTATTTGAACTCTATATAAAGGACCCCTAATGCTCACTGTGTTCATCCCAAATCAAGAGCATACTAGTCCCTCTTGGCTCTCTCTAGCCTTCTTCTTAGCAATCCCCTCAGTTTTTGAGTAATCTTGAACTGTTCTTGAGAGTTCTTGAGTGTTTAGAAGCTTTGAAGTACCGAAACTGTGCCGAATTTCAGAAGCGTGTAGAAGAGACATATTTAAGGTGGAAGTGATTTCTAACTTTACTTCTTTATTTTAGTTTGAATAAGTCTTGCATGTGTGATGATGTTTTGAAGTTGAATAATTGAATATATGTTTTAAATATGCATGTTTTATTTATTTTATGTGCCATGAATATACATATTATGCATGTTTAGAAATCAAGAATAATGATGCATGATATGCTTGAACTGTGCCATTAATAAATATTTGTTGGTTCATGTTATGTACATGTTGTATCGATTGTTTAATCCGATATTGTGTGTTTTATCACTAAGAAAAGATTAAATAATGATTCAATCCATGTATCGGCACGATGATAGACTGCATAGTGTCATCGTGTGTGTTCCACCCCCGATCTGGCTTGCCGGCTTACCTTTGATTTTGAACTTGGTTTCCAATAGTGATCCCACTTCATAGATATGAGGTTTGAGTTTTCAAGAGTGATTCTCTCTCCCAACGATGTGAAACACAGAGATTAAACTCTTTCGGTCCGAATGTCAACCATAAACAAGAAATTTGTTTGAATCGCCTAATGTACACAAGTTTTTGATATGCTTGGTTTGTTTGAATTGAAATAATGATTTAAATGTTTTGAAAGATCCACTAGGCTATGTGCTCACCCTTCCTTCTATTTTTCAGGTAATTGATTTACATGAAGACCATGAATATTAGTTAGGTTCTTGTTATTTTGTTTTTAATTTCTATGTAAGGGCATGTTGCCCAAGTTTTGAATCTTCTGCTGTAATAGTTTTCTTCAAGATCAAATTATGTACTCAATTTTATTTAATTAATTGAGTTTATGAATTTCAGTTATTTCTTATATTATTGCCTTAGAAATTTCTTAAATTTAAATTATGTACTGTCAAATAAAGTTAAGGCATGAAATAATTGAAATAGAAAGTGATGCAAGTTGTGTACTAACACCGGCGCGACCCGCTTTTTGGTTTAATCAACTGTCAAGAGAATGGTGGTCATGTCCAATGCTTAAAGATGCGGGGGTTGGGGTGTTGCACCCTTGTTCTCTTAATTCAAGGCATTTTTATGTTGATTTCAGCTGTTCAAGCTTGTTTTATTTGTTTCTCAATACTCTACATGCAATACGCTAAAAACCCCATACCAAATAAAATGAAATTCAAGGTCTATTCAGTGGAATTTGGGTGCAAAATGAAACTGAGCTTGTTTTAGGTCTAAATTTGGTAGGTTCTAAAACTCTCATTTAGTGAACTTTAGGAATCCAAAATGACCTAAAATGAAGAAAAGTGACTTGAACTGGACAATTAAACAACATATCCAAAAATTAGCTTAATTGGTCAAGATTAGGGCTCTCATTTGCCAAACACCCTTCAGAGGTTTAAATTAGGAAAGAAGTGGCATTTAGGGTACTTCGAGGATTCAGAATGACCCCAAATTCCATGGGATTGCATAAACTAATGAGACACACAACATATCCAAAAATTGGGACAATTGACCAAGATTCGGGTGAGTACCTTCAGTGGGCTTTAAATAAGGAAGGTTTCTACAAAAAATCATGTTGGGCCAAACTATACCTTAAAATTTGTATCTTGATCATGTGGTTCTAAAACTATAGGTTATACACCTAAATTCATAGTGATTAGGGAGATATTAAATTTTATTAAATTCATGTGAACCCTTGAAGGCGTAGCCATCCAAAGCACGTGTAAGTCACATGGGTGGAACACCATGATCGGGTGCACCCCCACCCTACTCAACCACCATGGGATGTCTTCCCTTATTTGATTCCATGAAACATGATCCAATGTTCCACACAAGTGATTCAATAAACCACCCATATGAGACGTCCCACCTAGGATTTGGAAATCCATGAAGAGTGATTCCATACACCAAGCTATGTGATCATGTGCTCCATGCCCCACCTAAGCAAAATCGATCCAACCATGCACATGTGTGCGCACACATGTGAATTAACCTGATTAGAAAGGTTTGAAATCTGAATTGATGCTCATAAAACCCTAGGCATCCCACACTCACAAGAGAGAATAAAAAATGAAAACTTTCCTTTCCCATTTTGGCACCTACATTGAGAGATTCTCACATATGGGGTGCCACCCTTGGGTTTAAACCAAATTGGAGAGTTCCCTTAAGCTTAGATATGAATATTAGACTATGTTATGGTGTCCCCTCAAGACTGATAGCATACTCATTTGGTTGGATGTCCAAAAAAGAAAGATTTCTATTATACATTAAGAATGACACCCAAACAAAGGAAATGGACAAAGGAAAGATTCTTGCTCACATGTACTTGCCAAACTAGATTAGAAACTTACTATCCTTACTAGATCACATCCCAATTGATATTAGCATCATTCTAAGTCTGAAATTATTCTTTGATATTAATTAAGAAATTTAATAGAGAATGAAATCATAGCTCCTAAGAAAATTGGCAAGTTTAGTGATCCTTGTGCATACTTATCGTGTGTCTCTTTTAGTGTTTGGAAACTTGCAAAAAGTGAAAAGCTGCCCATGCTACCCAAACTACCCTAGAGCACCAGCCCTTGGATCTTGAAAAACTATAAATACCCCCCTATGTTGCTTACAATCACTCACTTCAAGAACAAGAGAGACTCTTCCCTATTGTGTTCTGATACATCTTTGTCTTCTTCACCTCTATTCTCGTTTTCTTTTGTGCATAAGTGAGAGACTTTTAGTTTTCGTATTTAGTGATTATTAAAGAGTTGTTTTGCTAAGATTCTGAAGTGCTAAATTGAAGGGAACCTTTGCTAGAATTTTTGGGGAAAACATCTCTTAAGGTGGAAGTGGCTTTCCTTAAACACTCTTTTCATATTTGAGCCATTAGCTTGTTCATTATTGTGTGATGTATTTTTTTTGAAAATCATGATGTATGTTTTCACTTTTATTTTTCAATATTTATGTATGTTTCAGTTTTGATGAATATTCAAGATCATGCATTTGTGATGCTCATTCCATGTTAGTACCATGTTTAGGAATTATTCTAAAGTTTGATGCATGATATTGAATAGTGGGTGAATTGTTTTATAATTTATTAAATTCTAAAATTTATTTTAAGTTTGTTCTTATGTTCTGAAATTTTATTTATATTTCATGAATATGGGACTTAAGATGAGAGATGGTGATACAAACCACGTATCATCATAGTAGACATATAGTTGCTATGGGTGTTCTCGTCTTATGATTAGTTCATAAGGTTGGTAACACCTAAGTGATTGGTTGGTGGATTAGAGTCCCCAAATCCAAAGTCCAATGAAATTGACTAAGAAATATCATATTTTATTCTAAGGAGTCAGTTGAGGACATCGAGGGTTGAAAAACTCTTTTGGTCTAAGTTACAACTTTACACAATTTTGATGTTTGAAATGCTTAATTTTTAATAGTGTTTAAATTATAACTGTGTTAGTGATTTGAATATGAAAATGGCTGTTTAAGATCCACTGAGCTTAGTGCTCACCCTTTCTTTAATATTTTTTAGGAAATTGAATATGCAAGGACTTGGGACATCTCCTTTGATTTATCTAGAAAATTTCTATAGAGGGCATGTTTGCCCAATTTTGTTATGAATTCCGTTGTAACCATTTTAAGTTGAAAATTATGAAATTTTTACGTTTCAATAAAAATTTAGAATTTCCTTTATCTCTTGTAATGTGATTTTGTTTAAATTTAGTGAGGTTATGTACTCTTATTTTGCATTTAAGGCATGAGATAATAGGAATAGAAAGTCAAGTGTGCGTTACTTGTAAAGTAACACCGGGCCCGACCCGCCTTGTGGTTTAGTCCACTGTTTCGATAGTGGTTAAGTCCAAACACTCATAGAAAGAATATGGGGGTCGGAGTGTTACACTACAACACTATAGAGGTTTGGTCATATGATTCTTAAGGAGTTGAGATCAAATTGAAAGTTTTCCATGGGTTTACGCAAGTTCAACAACAATAGTCATTTCATTTGAATAACTTATCTTTGGATCTACGGTTCTCACACCTTGGTTAATCATTTCATACCATTCTAATGGCTTTTTGAACATGTTTCTAAATATTTTCTAAAGTTGTAAAGATTATGATCTTGCAACCATGTTATTATTCTCAAAACTAAGCCAAAATGGGTTAGTCACAAGGTTCATGCAACCCAAAACTTAACCGTACAACTACCTATCTTTTTGGACTTGGTTCTTGATCTACAATGGATTAAATTATGTCATTCCTAGGGAATTGTGATCATGGCAAAAGTCATAATCTCGTGGTATTAGGGTCTCAAAATGATAGGGTTTGTGGCTTGCACAAAGTGTCCCCTAAATTGGATGGACACTCATGGTGCTATCCTAAGCAAGGTGTTCATGATTTGGCTCTTCCACTAACATACGTGAACCTAAAGACAAGGAGTTGTTAAGAAAAATCACAAAGAATGATTTCTTATTCTCCAAGGCTCCGCAAGCTTAGAAAATGCCTTTCACATACACAAAAGTTTTTCTCACAAATCTACAATTAGAGAATTGTTCATTCTCTCATTTTTGGTCCCCTATTTCAATCGACAATTGTATACATCAAAAGTGGGCATTAATAAGCTGAGCTTGTAGCTAGGGATAGTGGGCTAGTTAAGAACAATATCTCCTCTCAATGAATGGGTAATGCAAAGGGCCTAGGAAAAACGTCAAAGCTTACAAAAGTCGAGCACCTAAACTTTCACAGAAATAAAAAGTGCATAAGTGCTCAACTTTCCACCACTTTTGATGACCTTTGTCCCTCTTTTCATGTCCAACTAAGGACCAAGATAAGCTTTCACAAGAATGCTAAGTGGCACTCTATGGACAACTAGATTGATAAGAATCACAAGGCAAAGTTGGCTTCTAAATCATGGTGCAATTTTGCTAGCACATATCATGTAGTGTGCTATATCATGGGGCTATACCCCCATGAGTAGCAATGCATCACGCTATTGTCATGGTGTAGTGTGTTGCATTTTTTTTATTGTCCTCAATGTCCTGAGCATTTCCACACGAAGTTCTTTGCCTATTTCCATCATTTTGACCTCGTAATTGTAATACCCCAAGAGTTTGAGAATATTAAAAAAAATTGTCAAAAGCCCGCATCACTTCCACAATAGTCAAAACCCGTACCATGGTAATGCGTCATGCTTGAAAGAATAGAATTTTGCACGATGGTATCGTAATACTGAATTCAGGTACCATGATATTGCGATAAAAAACACAAAATTGGGACGAAGACGTGATACTGCAGTACTGAGATGCAATACCGCAATATTGCGATTAGAACTTTGGGAACATAAATGCAATACCATGGTACTGGGATGAGGTACCATGGTACTACGATTAAAAATCAAAAGTGGAAGTTTTGGAGTGTTGGGTTATCTATAATGCTAATCGCTCAATCTCATTCAGCAGCCGCTCACCCTAGCCATCCTATGTGACACTCCCTCTATCCTACACATTTTGGATTGGTTTTTTAACCTTCTCCGTTCCATTGAAGTTATCCCACAAGAATAGTTAAAGGAAAAGCTACACAGACTATGGAGAACTAAAACTAAGGCACCATTCCGGACGGATATACAAAGGTAAGGGTTTGATTCGAGTGAAACCTATGTAGTTTCATCACAGTTACAATATTATTTGAACTTGCAAATACTTTTGTCACTCAAACAGAGCGTTAGCCACATCTGGAGTGTTTGGAGTGTTTCAGCGAGAAAAAAAATAAAACATGACAGAGAAGATGGTGAACAATAAGGTACAATATTACACTATTGTCTACATTTCATGTTTTAGGCTTGCGATTCAGTGTATCGAAGTTCAATGCATGAGAAAACTACAAACGAAATGCAGATTCTAAAAAATCACGTGACTACCATGGTATGGAATTTAGTAGTACATTATACACCCAAAAAAAGCCTTGCGTTACTGCAGTAACATGAGGAGTACCACAGTAACACAGTATATGTTTTGTTTGTTTGACTTTTCATGCACAAAATCTTGGCCACCACAGTACCATCCCTATACCGTAGTACCAATAGGTTAGTGGACACCATAGGATAATTATTTTGCTCTCTTTTGAATACAACACACCCATTTGATTTGGAAATCATTAGATTATAAGTTTGGAATGTTAGAAATATAATAAATACAGAAAAATGGTATTAAATCACTAAAGGTTGAAGATTATGTGATGAATGGAGTAACAAAGCAAAGATTTGCAAGGAAATGAGCGAAATAATAGTTGGAAATGACCATCACTCTCTTTAATATTATTTTTGTCTCGAATGTAAATAATTACTGCCTATTTACTTTTATGAGCTTAGAAGCATACTATGACTGTAATGGTACTTTGTTGTCTGATTGCCTGCTTATGATACTTTGATAGCATGCTATGTGATTTATGTTATTAAGACACTATTCTAAGAATGCCATCTATGCTTTTTGATGGATAACATGATCTGTGTGACATGATACATGATAATTTATCAACATGTTTAGTGTATACATGTACCATGATAATGAGATAAATTGTGCATGCTAGTGGTCACTAAACAAAGATAATTAAGATTCTAAACATGTGCTAGGGCGGTGATACAAGTACTGTGGCAATAGTCTGTATTGCCTCGGGTATTTTCCCATCTTAGACGGGTTTCTATGCTATTGTAGTAGTAGTTGAGATGGCACTGAGGATCGAGTGAGACCTCACTTCTAAAGTTGTGTCATAATGAGGAATTAACATTCTGGGTGTCACAAGGGATTCTGCTTCCTCGGTGAACGTCTTGGTAGAAGATATGATTTCTTGGAACTAAGGTTTATTTGTTTTTAAGTAGTTACATAATTGATTTGTAAATTCTTTTACCTGTCCAATTTCTAACAAATCAAAATATCCATTCGTTCCAGTATAAATCATCGCTATCTACTCTTCCACCGGGAATGATTCTGATTGAGATTGTTTGAGCAGCTCACGTAATCGTCCAAGAGTTTGGACATAAGGGAATACCGAAGAGATTCCTTTTGGTCTTAATGTCAACCTAAACAATTGAAGGGCTTGAAATGCTTAATGCTCTCTACGTGTTTTCATGTTTTATGCTCTTGACTTCAATAATGTTTGAGATGTGTTGTACTTGATCCACTGGACTCTTGAGCTCACTCCACTAATCTATTTTTCAGGTGATCACTGAAGACACTTATGCTGTTAAATGAAGGAGACAATTTTATAGTTTAAGTATACCTTTCAGTAGTTGAGGTATAGGAGTAGGATTCCTTTTACCATTTCAGTTTGTAGGCATGGGATCCACATTTGATTTAAGTTTGGTTGATTCAATTATTAAGCTAGGCCAAGGGGCCAAGGTGTTGGATGCTCAATTTTTATGTAATACCCTGAAACTATATATTTAATTAAATGAAATTCAAGATCAATTCAGTGAAATTGGGTGCAAAATAAAATTGGGCTCATTTTGTGGCTAAATTTGAAAAAATTTTGAAAGTCTCATTTGGTGACCTTCAGGGACCAAAAACAACCTAAAGCAAAGTAAGGTAATGTGAACCAACTAATTCAATAACATATCTAAAAATTGGAACAAATGGTCAAGATTATGGTTTTCATTTGCCAAACGTCCTTCAAGGGTCCAAATTAGAAAGAATTTGCATTCAGGGTACTTCAGGGAATTGAAATGACTCAAAACGAAACACAATGACATGAACTAACAAAATGAACGAATATCCAAAAATTAGGGCAATTGGCCAAGATTTGGATTTTCATTTGCCTAGTGACCTTAGTGGTTCTTAAATAAGAAAAGTTTTTGAGGGAAAATCACTTTGGGCCAAACTAACCATACCGTAAAATTTGCATTAGGTCCATGTGATTTCAAAACTATAAGTTATAAATCATAATTCCTTGTAAATAAGGAGATATTAATTTTTATTTGATTCTTATGAACAAATAAAGTCATGGCTACCCTAAGCATGTGCAAGTTATATAAGTGGAAGACCATGATCATGTGTACCCTCACCCTATCCTAAGCTCTATGGGACGTTTCCTTTATTTGAGTTCATGTAGTATGATCCCATGTGCCATGAAAATGATTAGGTATGCTACCCCTATGAGACGTCCCACTTAGTATTAAGAAACCATGAATGAATGATTCCATGTACACCATCATGTAATCATATACACCATGCTCTACACACCAAAAACATCCCAAATAATCTAAATTAAAAGTTTCTAATTCAAGAATAGAAGTTTCTTAAAAATGTTTCTAAACACGCAAGGAACAAGATTAGAAGTTGCTTAAAAATGTTTCTAAACACGCAAGGAACAAGATTAGAAGTTTCTAATCCAATGAATTGAAGTTGTTGAAAGATGTTTCTAAACACATTAGAAACAAGATTATAAGTTTCTAATTCAAAATAGAAGATTGCCAAATCTTGTTGATTTGGTGTGCATAAGAAAATGAATCAATTACCAAAACATATTGGAAAGTTGCTTGCTCACAATATCACACCTAAATTAACTTTCAAACAAAGAATTGTAAGTATTCTAAATCCTTTTTATGTTCACAGATAAATAGAAAATCAAATAAAGCTTACATCTTGTGTTCACACTAGGAATGGGAAACCAAATCAACCCACATTCTAAATCGTGTGTGCACTCAATCTATGCATTCCAAAATGTCCCCATGGAGGAATGGAAAGGTTTCCTAGTGTGAGCATGCCCAAACCGTCCTCTAGTGCTTATGAAACTCTATATAAACCCCTCATGTTCTCATTTTTCTCATCCAAAAGCAAAGAGTTGACACTTCCCTCTTTGCTTGTTCTAAGCCCTCTTCTTGGCATCTCTTTTCACTTCTCTTTTCTCACTTGTGTGAGAAGTTTTAATTTTAGTATTTTAGAGAGTTGTTGAAGTGATTTTTGTTGATGGTTAAAAGTTCTTGAAGTTTTGAAAGTGGTAGATAAGGGAAACCTTTGCCGGATTCAACAAGAAACATGAATTAAGGTGGAGGGGATTTCTTAAACCTCTACTTTGCTGTTTTAAATTTCTAGCATATTCATGCTTGTTTAAATTTTGATTTTCAGCCTGTTTTATTTCAATTTCAGCATGAATGATCATATATGAATTTCAGTTTAGCATATTTTTATGTTTTAATTATTTATAATACCATGCCATGCTTAGATTTCATGCTCAGGTTTACTTTGAAGTTTTAAGCATGCCATATGATGATTTCATGCTTCCTTGGTTGTTTAAAATTCTAAAATTTATATCCTAAATTTCTTTTATGAATATATGATCTTAAACACAAGAATGTAAAGATAAGAATCACATACTGTCATAGTGATCCGTAGGAGTTCTATGGGTGTTCTTATCACATGCTTGGAGTGTGTGGTTGCGGCACACAACTAAGGGATACTTGGTATGTGGCATCCAATGGAAAGTAACAAAAGAATCGTCTTTCCACCCTAAAGATGAGTATTTAAAATAAGAACATCAAGGGAATAGACCCCCTTTTAGTCATAACGTCAACTTGAAACCAAACGTTGTGTGAATCACTTAATGCATGAAAGTGTGTGAATTGGATGTGTTATTAACTTAAAAAAGTAACTTAGTTGTTTAATGAATGATACATTGGGCTATGTGCTCACCCCATTCCTTTTATTTTCAAGAAATTGAATGAAGTATAAAGATTATAGATATTAGATTTTTTTTAAGTATTGAAAATTTCATTGTAAAGGCATATTGTCCAAGTTTTGATTTTTAGACTTCTGTTGAATTTTTATTTTTAATTAAAGAGTCATGTACTAGAGTTTATGATTTAATGTGAGTTTGTTTATTTTATTTGAATAAATATAGTTTGAAGTATTCCTTTTTTGCATGTATTGCACTTGTTGATTTGAATATTAAGCACAATGAAAAGTGTATCCATGAGGGATTTCAATAAATGTTACAACAAAGGAATTGAGATGCAAGTTGTGTACTTGTAAATGTAATACCTACCCAACCTGTCTTGTGGTTGAGCTTAAACCTATTTTTAGGGGATTGGGGTATTACAAAGGTGATAGCACATCCTAGGTGTAATACCCCAGAATTTTGTCAAAAAATTTAAAATAAATAAAATAAGTTGAATAAATTAATTTCAAAGATTTTAAGAAATTTTGGGTGCAAATGGTGGGTTGGCACATG
>JAJIYU010001467.1:0-35747 GCA_030144865.1 Tinospora cordifolia | reverse complement strand
TTCTTTTATTAATAAAGAAGTTGAATTTTTCTTTACCTTTAATTGCCTTGATTTTATTAAATGTGAATTTGTACTGTTGAGTTTATTCTAAGGCATGTGGTATTGAAAAATTGAAAGTCAAGTGTGTGTCACTTGTAATGTAGCACCGGCCCGACCCGCCAATTGGTTAAGTCCACCTTAAAAGAAAATGGTGGTTATGTCCAAACTCAAGGAACGTGGGGGTTGGGGTGTTACAAGTGGAGAATAAAAGCAAGGTATAATGCTCTTCTATCCAATATGATGCATGCTTTTGAATCTTAAGTTGGGCACATTGAGTTCCATAAACTAGAGGGAATGATGAATGGAAGAACATGCACGAAAGTGCAATCTTTCTAGGAATCATGTGATTACCATGGTAATGACTGAATTTCTTGCAACGCTCATAGACTACTACGGTATACTACTACAGCACTGCAACAAACATTCTTTGGTTGTCGTGATAGCTTAACACGGTAACATGACGAGGGGCTTGCACGTTATGTGCACTCATGCAAAAAAACTACTATGGTATTTCCCCTCTTCTACTATGGAATTTAGGGATAGGAATACATGATATTCACCCAGTTATGACCTATTATGCACACCACATGCCACAATCACTAGGGAATCATTAGATTTTGATTTTAAAAATTGAAAGTATTACATGTACTAAGAAAGTGATTCATGGTCCTTAAAGGTTGAGGATGTGAGAAGATTGGGATAACAGAGTGATGATCAGAAGGAATTGAACAAAGTAATTGGTGGAGATGAATGCATGTACTCTTTAGTATTATGTTAGTTCTAAATATGAAACATGATTGATTGTTCTTTACTAAATGTTTAGAAACATGTTAGGGGTGTGATTTTAAGTTGCTTGGATGATTGCTTGTCTATTATATTATTGACAACATGTTATATGAGTCATGTATGTTTAATGCTACTTCAACGTTATTTTATTTTTGTTGCATGATGAATAACATGTAACATGTGATCTTATTCATGACTAATAGTTTATCAAAATGTCTTACGAGCTCATATCCTAGAATGTTGATACTATTGAGTATGCTAGTGGTCACTAAATAAAGATGATTAAGAAACCTAACCATGGATTGGGGCAGTGATACTGATACTATGACAGTAGTCTAGTGACATCATAGGTGTCCCCAGTCCAAGGCAGGTGTTGATACTACCGATGGCAATAGTAAGAAGGGAGTAATAGTTGAGTTGAGACTTCATTCCTAGGACTGATAGTCAAGTTGAGACTTCACTCTTAGGACTGATAGTCGAGTTAAGACTTTACTCCTATGATAGGGTCCTAAATAGGTAGCTAGCCTCTAGGTGTTACTTTCGATATTTTGGACTAATAGGGGAATACTGAGGAAGTTCATTTTTGCTCTTAATGACAATTATGAACAATTAAATTTTATGAATCGCCTAATATTTGACAAATGCATGCATGCTTTGTATTTTACTTTAATAACGGTTGAGATGTACTATGTATGATCCATTGGGCTCTTGAGTTCAACCTACTCATTATTTTTCAGGTGATCACTGGAAACACTTGTATTATCAAGTGAAGAGGAGTAATTTTGAAGTAGTAGCATGCCTCACAATTAAGGTTGTGTAGGATTAGAGGTTTACTTATTATTTTTCAATTGCAGGGCATGGGATGCACTTTACATTCATTTTGTTCATTTACTTGTTGAAGTCGGCCAATGGGGCTAGATATTGACTTATATCATGTGAGCCTTAGCCATGGGGCTAATATTTAGTCATTTTTGAGTTTGAGTTTGATTTCTTTCTATTTAATATATCATCTTGACATTTTGGTCATTCATGTTATAAATTATTATGTCTATTTGACTGTGATATATTATGGGATGTGACCTGGAATAACCAAGAGATGATTGATATAAGAAATAGTAATATCTTGATTCTTGAATAGTGAAATGTGACAAAAGGAGGAGTGACTACATGTACGTCTCCAACTGTGAGACAAAAGTTAGTAATTGTGAAAGACTCAAGGACTGGGATGTTACATATTAACATTCCACACTTCTTGAGCCTTCCACCTCGAAGATTATGATTCAATACATTACACTTATGATTCATGTGTTTCTAACATTCTTAAAACATATTCTAATGATTTTCACCTAATATGTCCTTTAGTTGTGCAAAAGATATCTTCTTAGATGAGTATTGATATGGTCTTGGGTCTTTGTACCACTGTAGATGAGAAGATTACCACAATAATCAAAACAAAAAAGTGAAAAATAGGAAGTGCAGAAGCACTACGGAGGTAATGCCTTCATTAATGAGGTAGAGTACCGCGGTAACCAATGGGTGTTACAGGAGTGTAGTGTCATTACTGCGGTAACCATAGGAGTTTCCAAAAAAATAGTGTCATTACTGCAATAATTAGAACAAAATTTGCAGATACAGAAGAAGATGAAGGCATTATCGTGGTAACAGTGATCACTACTGTGATAACTAGCATGAAAACTAGTTTTTTGTGTATGGTTCTCTCCTCCTTTGCTTTCCTATGACCTTGACATCTTAATATTTCTAATTCTAGACCATAAGTCATGCATTTTAGACTTAGATAATGGTATTATACCTTCTTTGATTCGTTACATCCTCCGATTCTTCCAAAAGACTACCCAGTAGTGTGTTCTTGCAATTGTGCTATAGAATTTTTGGTTATCCTCCTTCCTAATATTATAGTTGTTGTGTGGGACAGCTAGGGGACAAAAGAATGCCAAAAACAAGGTTTAGAGAGCAAAAAGGGAAGGGATTTGCATTTGCTTATGTGACGAGAATGGGGTATTCATGTTGGGTTTATATAGAGCTCAACAAGATGAGTTTAGAAAGTTCTTGGGTTGTTTCCTCGTTGGCAATCTTACCTAAAATCTTTTCCTTGATATTTTAGTTGTTTCATATGCACAAGTATTAGCAAGTATCAATTTTAGAAGTCGCCCATGCATTAGAAGCTAAAGCTTCCTATAGTCATTTTAGAAACATTACATAATCTTCTCACGCATGTTTTATTTGTATTACCACGACAATGAGAAAACACTGCTGCAGTAACCAGAACACAATGTTTTCATTGGATTTTTTGGATAGGAACACACTACCATAGTAGTGGTTTTTCATTACTACAGTAACCAGTGAGTTGGTCATTTTTGAATTTTTGTGTTTTGTTCCAATTTGCCTACCCCTTCATACATTTAGTTGTACATGTTTTACATCATAAATTATATAGTTTTCTCAAGCTTTACTTTATTTAAATTATTTTATTTTATGTTATTTTATTTATTCAACAAAATTCTATGGTATTACAAACTATTTCTATTAAAATAAATTTTTTTCTCAAAATTTGTGCTTACTTGTTTACTTAACTGTATTTCTATTGTTGCTATTGAGGAGCTTGAGCTTTGGTAAGACAAAACTTTGCCACATGCCCTTGTTGGTTAAAAGGAAAACATAACCCTTGTCATTTGGCTTGCTTCCTCTGCTCCTCTTTAGCAAAGTTAGGTTGAGTTTGGGAACTTTGTTACTCTTGCTTCTTGGTCTGAGGTCTCCTATTACCATCATCCTAATGAGTATTTTGCTTCTTATTTCCATGTTCTACCTTTTGATCATCTTGTGACCTCTTCTTTAGATTCTTTAGGGATTGTTCAAAGTTAATGTCTCTTTCGACTAGTTGGGCTCTAAATACTGTCTCCTTAAATGTGGTTAACCTCAAAGGAATGACCACCTACTTAATTTCTACTCGCAGTCCTTTTACAAACTTGTCAACTTTGGCCTACGCATCCCTAAGCAACTCATGGGTGAACCTAGACAACTTAGTTGTAATATCCTAAATCTTCTGTACTCAATTAAATAAAATTTATCATTTATTCAGCGAAATTTAGGTACAAAATGAAATTGAGCTTATTTCGAGGCTAAATTTGGTAGGTTTCTGAAACTCTCATTTAGTGCCCATTAGGGACCCAAAACAACTTTAAATGAAGTAAGGTGACATGAACCAACTAAGGGAAAAACATATCAAAAAATTAGAATAATTGGTTAAGGTTAAGGTCTTCATTTGCCAAACGCCCTTCAGGGGGTCCAAATTAGAAAGAATTGTCATTTAGGGTACTTTGGGGGATTAAAATGACCTGAAACGAAAGAAAATGACATGAACTAACAAAATGAATGATATATCTAAAAATCAAAACAATTAGCCAAGATTTGGATTTTCAATGCCTGGTAACCTCAGTGGGTCTTAAATAAGGAAAGTTTTTGAAGAAAAATCACCTAGGGCCAAACCATACCTTAAAATGTGCATTAGGTTCATGTGATTCCAAAAATATAGGATATAAATCATAATTCCATGTAAATAAGAAGATATTAATTTTTATGAACCCATGAAGTCATGGTCACCCCTAACATGTGCAAGTCACATGGGTGGAACATCATGATCATGTGTACCCTACCCTACACTAAGCTCCATGGGACGTGTCCATTATTTGAAACCATGAAGAATGATCTCATGTGCCATGTAAATGATCAAGTATGCCCACAAGTTGTAACCTATCTGCTAGTTTTTTAGAGATATAAGATTTTGAGGCACTTGAGTCAAACAACGGTCTCACAGCAACATTAAACAATAGGAACGTACCTTCTACTGTAGGGGCCTGGTCTTCCTGTGTCTCAACCGCGAACATTCTGGCCTGGTTCTGACCACCGCCCAGGTTTTGCCCTTGATTGACATTCTGATTCTGTTTGGCTTGAAGACGCCCATTCTGACTTCCCCCCTAAGTATTTTGTTGTTGCTGCTGGGAAGCCTGAGTTGGTGCAGTTGGGTAATTTTTTGCCAAATGACCCTTCTTCTTGCATACATAACACAATCCCAGCCTCTTAGCTTCTTCCCTTGACTCGTCTTTGTTCTGCCCCTGTTTCTATGGAGCCTTACCACTTTTGCTTTTCTTTTCTGGGTCCCTTGTTGGTCCTTTCCATTTTCGTTCCACTTATTATTTCCTCTCAACCTTTGTTCTGGGTTGAGCTCTTGTTCCAGGATTAAAGCCCGTTCAATAGCTTCCTTGTAGGTTCGGAGGCCCAATTTCATGATGACCTTTCGGATCTCGATCTTGAGACCCTGTGCAAATCTGTTGGCCTTCATTCTTTCTTCTCGGATCAGTTCTTAAGAGAATTTGGCCAGCTCAGTAAATTTCCTCTCGTATTTAGTTACTGTGAGATCCCTTTGATTGAGTCTCAGGAAGTCTTCTTGCAACTTTTTGAGAGTTGCCTGCAGAAAGAATTTTTCATAAAATTTTTTTCTGAACTTTCCCTAGGTCATAGTTGCAACATCAGTGTTGGGATCCATTTGCATCATCCTCCACCATCCATGGGCTGGTCCTTTGAAATGGTGTGTGGCTAGTGCTACTCGTCGTGAACCCGTCACCTTCAGCACATTTAGTAACTCCTCCATCTCTTGGTAACAGTGATCAGTAGAGATGCAGTAAGTAATTCCATCAAATGAGGGGGGGGGGGGTGAAGCTTTTGCAAATCTAGCAGAATCTTCTTCCATTTTTTATCTTCCAAGTCCTCTGGATTCCTTTGACGTTCCTGAGGTACTGGTGCCAGGACTTGGACTGGAATAGGCTCAAGTGCTTGAGGCTGAGGAGCCACTTGAGGGATTATCTGTGGAGGTGTCCTTCTTAGTTGATCTACTACCCTCTGTGACATTTCGTTCATCATAACTTCCATCCGTACCTCCATTTGTGCCTCCATCTATGCCTCCATCCCAGCAGGCAATTCATGCTCTTGTTTTTTAGTCTCCTTAGAGGTGGTGGATCGAGTTACGTATCTCTTAGCTCCAACCATTTACTTGTAAAATTGAGCAAAGTGTCAATATGTGTCAAATATTCATGCTATCATAGCTCTAGATTTAGTTTCTAGGTTCTTGATTTGTTCAGTGGCCTAAAGTTTTTCTTCTAGGTTCTTTTCATGCTGGGTACAAGATTTGGTCTCAATGCAAATAAACATTACAACATGCATATCATACAATCATACAATCATACAATCAAGCTAGCACAGCAAGGTTCCAAGCTTCCACCTAAGCTTTCAGGTTCAAGTGTCTCATACCACTCTACTGCTTCCACTTAGGCTTTCACTCAGAACAGAGCCACACCCAAAAAATTTTGCGAATTGCTCAATAAATATGGTTCTCGAGCCCATTATACTCAACCGTCCCATACCAGCGAGCATAGAGAAACTCATTCTGCTAGAGTTACCGATCATTCACCACACATGGTTCATCATTCTCTAAGTCCAGGCTTCCTCTATAACTCCGAATTCTTATGCATTCCATACTACATAGAAATTGAAAACTATAGAAGCTTCCCGGTCTCGTGTCCTAATCAAACAATTTTTTCTTTTCACACAAGTTTCAGTCTCTAGCCTATGTCCTAGAGTTTTATACTTTTGATCCATTGTGCCATCCATGGCTACACCCGTTTCTACCTAAGGTCTTTTCTCTGGACCTAGGGTTCAATTCTGGTTGACTTACAACCTCTGTCTAGCCAAGATACAATCTTTGGCATCTTTTTCGACTTCCTTGCCCTAATTTTCCACCTTCTAATTTTCTTTTATCGAAAATAAGAGTGTTCTTCAACTCTAACTACTCATATAAGCTGGTGGGACAACCTCAAGATCAGACGACGATACTGAAGTCTGCTTAGCAAACTGCGCTTTCTAGGGCAGGGTAACCCACCTCCCTTTCAATGTTTAACTTTACTCGGGACAAGGCTTACCCACTATTAGCTCAACTTGTAGTCTTTGTATCCAAACAAAAACATTTTCGAAACATATACTTCCTTTTTTTGAAAACAATTTCTAAAACATTCATCAATTTTAAAAATAGAATCTAGGGCATTCTAAATTCAATACAATTCAAGGTGAAACCCTAAGTTTGAGTTTCTCATTCTAGTCCGGTGTTTCTAATAACCAAGCTCTGATACCACACTTGGTATCAGGGGATACTTTTTGTTCTTGGCCCAACAACTAATGCCTAGGCTCTAATACCACCTTTGGTATTAGAGGAAACTTTCTGTTCTTAGCTCAACAACTAATGCCTAGGCTCGGATCTTTTAAGTAGTGTACATAGCCACCATTATCTTGACAATGAACTTGACAAAATGGCGGGTGGGGCCAGTGCTGCATTACAAGTGACACACACTTGTTCTTTTCTTTTCAATATCTCGTGCCGTTGTATAAAATTCAAGAATACAAAATTTTCACTTTAATATCAAGGCAAATTAAAAGATATAAAGAAATTCAAACTATTTTTTTCGTAATAGGAAAATTGTAAGTACTGGACCTTTTAAAATGAACTAATTGTTACAGCGAAAGACTTCAAAATACTTTTTAGTAGAAAAGCATAAAAACTTTGGGCAACATGCCCTAAAAATTCTAAAAATATAATATTGTAGAAACTTTCTAATAACTATCTATATTCAACTGCTCCATGGATTTCATGTTCCCAAAAAATAAGAAAGGAAGGAGTGAGCACATAGTCGAGTGGATACTTTTCAAACAATCATCTTTCATATTCAAACTCATAACACAATCATAATTCAAACAATTGCAATCGTTAGGCGTTTCAAACAACAATTTGTTCAAGTTGAGTCTCAAACCAAGAGAGCCTTTAATCCCTTGATGCTTTTAACTACGTAAATAGGGCCCACTCGTCATCAACCCGTTAGTGGCACATTTCAGCATCAACCCATTACACATGGTGACCCACCAGTGGTACACGACCCTCAAGTACTTAGGTCTGAAAACCATATGACCTAATTCATATGAAAAGAACATCCATACTGTCGCCTTGACAACTATGATGGTATGTGGTTATTATCACCACCGTCTTTGATTAATTCTCATATCATGATCTCAGAAAATAAATTTCAGAATATGAAATCAAACTAAAATTCGGAATATACAGTCAATTCATGAAACACTCATAAAACATGTATCATACTTTAATTTAAAAGCCTAAGCATGATACTAAAATGGCATGGATGGTTAGATTGCTCAAATATGAAGCAAAATCAAAATACTGAATTAAACATTTAAAATTCTAGAATCGAAGTTGAAAATCTTTGAATTCAGTGAACAACACACAACAATGAGCATGCCATAAATTTAAATAAGAAAAGAAGGGTGTTCTAGAAATCACTTCTACCTTGTGACGCTTTCTTCCAAACTTTTAGCAGCAATTCCTCCCATGTACTAGTGCCAACGAAGATCGCCCAACTTAAATTCCCAATTCGAGAGAAGAACTTCTTCCACACAAGTAAGAGGAAGGAAATATGGGAAGATGTGACAAGAAGAAGGCTTTGAAAATAAGAGACAATTTCAACTCTTATTTTTGGAATGAGGGAATTCAGAGCCTAGGGGGGCTTATATAGGCTTTCAAAGGGAGAAAAATAGCAACTTTTGAGTTTTTCTTGGAGTAAAACACCCTAATTCTCTTTAATTTCATAATTTCTAATTTTGAGAACAAACTAAGTATTTTTCAGATTTTAAAAATAATTATCAGATTTAGAAACCTTTTTTCAAATTTTTTTGAAATTTTCGTATTTTTTCTGTAATTTTAGTTTTTAATTTCAAATCCTTTAATCTCAGCCGTCGGATTAATCTCAAATCAATCAACGAAAATTGGAGCCTATGATTCTTGGCTGTTGGATTTCCTCGAGCACATCAACAGTTTGCGATCAATCCAAAAAACATCTCTGATCAGACTGTTGGATCTTCCTTGAGCGTAGCACGATTGGTGATTAACTAACGCGGCTTTGATCTGGACTGTCGGATGATCCTCAATCACAGTGTGTAGATCTCAGTTCGCGATAAAAAAAATCAATTCTGGCCGCACGGTCATCCTCGAGTGTAGTGTTCGGTTTCATGATTTTGTTTTTGCGCCTGCATTGTGAGTCACTGGATTTGATGGATTCAATCATGGTCGTTTGATCTTGATGATTCAGTGAGCTCGTGTGTTGGTGTGGACTTTAATCTCGTTCGTTTGATTTGGCAAATTGATTGTGGACCGTTGGATATGTATTAAGTTTAGTTTTTTGATTTTTCAGCCAAATTTCTTGCTTTTTTTAAAGATTTTTGCCAAATCTTAATCCTACTTGACTTTCTAATCTTGTTTTCATAAAAAATTGTACATATCCTTGTATTTTTTGCTATGATATCCCATAATTTACATTACATTCATATATTTTCTTCCAAAAATTCATTAAATTGATTTTTATTCCTCCTTTGGGTAAACTAGGACTCACCACAATTTCATCTGTCAATTCTGTATAATTTTCTAAATAAAAATTCAAATTTCATATGAATTTTTTTTTTCGAGATGTTACATAATTAGTAGTAGAGCATCTAGATTAGGGAATTGCATGTTTTATTGCATTTTAAGCCTTGTTTTCATGATTTAAAGCTTTTTCATGAAAAAAATGATGTATGGGGAAGGATTTCTAGTGTGTTACAAGTTCAGGGTAAAGCCAAGAGAGAGTTGCATCATATAGAGGCAAAGAGGAGTGGAAATCGTGAGGAAAACATCAACAGACCACAGTCGGATAACTTATGATCGAGGTAGCTGAAGGAAGACAGAATGAAGATTTAGCTTACTGGTTACCATGGTCGGTCACCCAATAACTGCGGTAACCAAAACATGATTTGAGCAAAAATCAACTGACCACGGTACACAGAATGGAGGAAATTTGAGTTTTTATTGAATGACGATGCTGACCATGATCATACGATTAATTACCGGGGTTCTCATATTTTTGGGGTTTTTTTAGTGTGAGCCTATAAATAGGAAAGAGGATTAGAGCCCAAACATTCCTAATTTGGAAAAACTCGGTTGTGATAGCTCAAGGAGGCAAAAGCAAGAGTTTCAAGAATGGATTGAGGTTTTAGATCAAGTTTTGAGTATGATTAACTTTGTTCATTACTTTTTGATGTTTTCAATTACTTCAATGTCAAGCTAGTTAGTTTTAATGGTCTGGAATGTAAATTTCCAAAGTTTGAACTGTGATTTCTTATTGAAGTGACTAATTTAAAAACACTATTCTATATTGTGTATCCTTAATGCTTGATGTTTACTAGCCATAGAAATGATGAATTCAAATCATTAGACTAATTCAGAAGAGAGGTTTAATGGTAGGTTGTTGCAGTATCAACTTAGATTGGTAGATTGACCGGAGGATTGTTAACTATTCTGGGGCGTTGCACAAGACTTCCGATCAGGTAACATTAGGTTGTTGATTAAGCACCTCGAGATAGGGCATTATAAGACAACACTAATAGAAATTGAGGCACCTCGAGAGACAGTTTTAGTTATAGGTGCTAGAACTCATAGTGTAGATATTTCATAATTTGAAATAAGAATCACAGGTCATATGGTGGCATTTACTATCCAAAACAGCCTTTTTATATAGTTTTCAAAAATAGAGTTTTACTACTTTTGATAGTTTAGATTATCGTTCAGAACTTGACACACCAACCTTAATTAGAGTCTTAATAAAATGAAAACCAACATTAAATTGGGATTTAAGATACTTTAATAAATCCATTTTCCTGAGGACGATATCCGGTCTCACCAATTACTACTAGTGCAAACCTGTACACTTGCAGGGTAAGCAACAAGTTTTTGGCGGCATTGCCGGGAAAAAATGGTGTTAAATATCTTAAAACTAATTGAACTTGGTTTAGTCTTAGTCAAGGCAATTTTATTTATATTTTCACCTTTTGATTGATTGTTCTTTAGATTTGTTAAAAATTCATTGAATACACTTGATTTTGTGTTTGTTTTTGGTGTTTCAAGCTTGCATGAGTAAACCTCCTTGTGACCCTTACGATCCAGATTTGTTGAAAACAATTAATCAGATTCGATGGGAAGCTCAAGGATGAGTACCAACTATGGCTGATAGTGGATGTTCTAGTGTGGAAAATAATAGAGAAACACAACCTAGAGAAGCACCATTAAGAGACTTTTTCAAATTGGTCTCGAACAACAGTTACTCGGGCATAGCAAGGACACTGACAATTGCAAATAACTTTGAGTTGAACCCTTCCTTAATTATAATGGTGCACAACCATAGTTTGAAGGCTTAGTAATTGAAGACCCTATGGCTCATCTTAGTTCGTTTGTGGAGATTTGTGACACAGTCAAGATGAATGGAATAACTGAAGACCAACTTAGGTTGAGGCTTTTCCCTTTTTCCTTGAGGGATAAAGCCATAAGTTGATTGAAAAACTTGCTTCCCGAAAGCATCACAACATGGGAAGAATGGGATAGAAGTTTCTGCAAAAATATTTCACACCCGCTAAAGTGCATCAATTGCGGGGTGAAATCAATTCCTTTAAGAGATCCAAATTTGAGTCACTGTATGAAGCTTGGGAAAGGTTCAAAGACCTATTGAGGCAATGTTCGCAGCATAGATACCTTCCTTGGCTCCAAATACAGATGTTTTATAGTAGACTTACACCACAAACAAGAGCTTTGGTAGATTCTGCAACTGGAGGTTCATTGATGGGAAAGTCTACCACGATGCCACCCAACTCATTGAAGAAATGGCATCTAATGAATATGGTCATGGTACAGAGAGAGGAAAAGCCAAGAGAGTTGGAATTCATAAAGTGGATGAAATTAGTGCTTTGCATGCCCAAATGGTGGCGATGACTTATCGACTGAATTGGTAAAAGAAAAGAATAGTAGTGGAAAGTTTCAAAATCAGCAAACTCAACATGTGTAGTCCATTGCTGAAGCTAATAAGACATCTTATCCTGGAGAGGCTTCCATTGAGCAAATGAATTATATGAACAGATTCAGTGGTTACCAAGGACTAGCTGGGGGATATAATGTTCCCAAGTACTATCATCCGGGGGTGAGAAATCATGAGAACTTCTCATATGAAAATAGCAGGAATGCCCAACTTCCACCCGATTTTGTACCACAACAACCTTTATAGGACAAAAATCTATTCTTGGAAGACAAGCTTGATGAAATGATAAATATGTACTCAAGGTTCTTCAAGGAGTTAACAAGAAGGGTGGACAAAAATGACAATAGAGTTTTTGGTATTGAGATCCAAATTGGAAATATGAATGCCACAGTTAAAAGTTTACAAACTGAAGTGAGATAGTTAACTTAGATAGTATCAAACTAGCAACTAGTTCATTTCCAAGTGACACTTAAGTCAATCCAAAAGAGAGCTGCAAAGTAGTGATGACTATAAGTGGAAAAGAAATAGCAAGCTCACCATATCCAACTATGCCATCCGTTGAAGTTGAAGATGTTGTTCATTACGAGAAGAATGTTTCAAGGCAACTAGTTGTACAAAATGAAGAGCTTCCGAAATCACAAGGGAAACCTAAGGGAAGTGTCATTCAAGAGGGTGATGTCTTCGAGTCTACACCATTGCCATTCCCTCAAAGGTTCTAAAACAAGAAGTTGGATGAACAATATGCCAAATTTCTAGAAATGTTCAAGAAAATCCATATCAACATTCCATTTACAAAAGCTCTACGGCAAATGCCCAACTATGCAAAGTTTATGAAGGAGATCATGTCTAAAAAGAGAAAGTTAGAAGATTTTGAAACCATGAAGCTTACTAAAGAATGTAGTATCATCCTCCAAAAGAAACTTCCTCAGTAATTGAAAGATCGGAGCAATTTTACAATACCATGCAACATACCCAAAGGGTATTACTGAAGATGTGCTAGTCAAGGTGGATATATTCATATTTTCAGTTGACTTCTTGGTTTTAGACATGGAAGAAGATCGTGAGATACCACTTATCCTTGGAAACCCATTCTTGGCTACAGGTCATGTACTGATAGATGTATGTAAGGGAGAGTTAACCTTGAAAGTGAATGAAGAAAAAGTTGTTTTCAATCTCTACAAGGCAATGAACTACCCCAATGACTTGCATGATTGCAAAAGGGTAGAAGTTATAAATTCTTGCATTGTTGAGGTCATGGAAGAATTGAGCTCTCAAGATGATTTGGTGGGATGTATTTCTTGTTCAATTTCTTTCCCCCAATCTATGTCTGAAGATGAGAAGCTAATTGTTTAACTTTAGAAGTGTGCCCACTAGAACCTAACAGTTTAGAAGCACCATTATCTGAAGCTCATCAATCTGAAGATGTTCAAGAAGCTCCTAGGGCCATTGATTTGAAATTGATTCCTAAACATTTGAAATATGCTCATTTGGATGAAGCACGATCCTTTCCAGTCATCATCTCCTCTTTATTAACCCCTGCCCAAGAAGAGAAGTTGTTGCAAGTGCTGAATGATCACAAGGCTGCCATAGGATGGACAATTGAAGACATAAAGGGGATAAGTCTGGCTGTTTGCATGCACAAGATTTTAATGGAGTCACATAAGCCTACAATGGAGCACCAACGAAGACTTAACCTATCATGAAGGATGTGGTGAAGAAGGTAGCAATGAAATGGTTGAATGCAGGAATTATTTATGCGATCTTAGATTCACCATGGGTTAGCCCATCCATGTTGTGCCTAAGAAAGGAGGGATCACAGTCATCACAAATGAGAAAAGAGAGACAATTGCTTGAAGGACAACCATAGGATGGTGTGTGTCTATAAATTATAGAAAGCTAAACAAAGCCACCCGCAAGGATCATTTCCCTTCGCCTTTTATGGATCAAATGTTAGATCGGATTGCTGGATATGATTTTTATTATTTCTTAGATGGGTACTCTGGGTAAAATCAAATAGTCATTGCACCAGAAGATCAAGAGAAGACAACCTTCACTTGCCCATATGAGACGTATGCATTTTGGAAGATGCCATTTGGTTTGTGTAATACACCAGCCACCTTTCAGAGATGTCTGATGGAAATTTTTGTAGACATGATTGAAGACATCATGGAGTGTTTATGGATGATTTTTCTGTGTTTGGTGCAACATTTGACGAATGCTTGGTTAATCTGGGAAAAGTCCTTTCTCGTTGTGAGGAAAAGAACTTGGTTCTCAACTGGGAAAAGTGCCACTTCATGGTTCAAGAAGGCATTGTTTTGGGCCACAAAGTTTCTATTAATGGTCTTGAAGTTGACCAAGCAAAAATTCAAGCCATTGAGAAGTCGGCACTTCCAACGTCGATACGAGAAGTGCGTTGTTTCTTGGGGCATACTGGTTTTTATTGAAGATTCATCAAGAATTTCTCCCAAATCATTCGGCCGTTGTGTAGTTTGCTTGAAAAGAAAGCCAAATTTAATTTCACAGTTGAGTGTGTTGAAGCCTTCAATACACTAAATAAGGCTTTAACGTCTGTTCCTATTATGTCTACTCCAGTTTGTGGGGAAATGTTCGATATCATGTGCGATGCTAGTGACTATGCTATTGGAGCCATATTAGGACAAAGACATGATAGAATGTTTAGAGCTATATACTATGTAAGCAAAATGTTGGATGATGCTCAAAAGAATGATACTTCCACTAAAAAGGAGTTGTTGGCTGTTGTCTTTGCATGTGACAAGTTTCAGCCATATATTGTGGGATCACATGTGAAGGTCTTCATCGATCATGCAACTATTCGTTAGCTCTTCACAAAGAAGGATGCAAAACCCAAACTAATAAGATGGATTTTATTGTTGAAAGAGTTTGATATAGACGTGATAGAAAAAAAGGGTAGAGAGAATGTGGTAGTAGATCACTTGTTTCACTTATCTAATGAAGCAACTCCATAATGGAAGTTTTTCCTGATGAACACCTTTTGATTGTCAGTGACATTTCACCATGGTGCACAGATTTTGCCAACTATAAAGCCACAGGTGCCACTCCACCAGATTTGTCTCGTTCTATCTTCGGGATGATCCCTTTCTCTACTGGAGATGTGATGATAAAGTGATTTGTCGTTGCATTCCAGAAGCTGAATTTAACAAGGTCCTTCACGATTGCCATACTTCACTATATAGTGGTCATTATAGTTATCAACGTACAACAAGGCGTGTTCTTGAGAGTAGATTTTATTGGCCGAGTATGCTAAAGGATGCCTATCAATTTGTGAAAACATGCAAAGTGTGCCAGAAATAGGAAAACATTTCCAGAAAAAATGAGATGCTTCTCACCGATGTCAAATTGTTTGATGTTTGGGGCATAGACTTCATAGGACCTTTCCCACCCTCAGATGGAAAACAATATATACTACTTGTTGTTGATTATGTTTCTAAATGGGTTGAAGCAATGGCTACATCCAAGCATGATGCTAGAGTTGTGTTGAAGTTTCTCTCTCGCAACATCTTTTCTCATTTTGGCACCCTTAGATCAATTGTGAGTAATGAAGGTACACACTTTTACAATAAAATCTTTAATAACCTTCTCACCAAATACGAAGTGCGACACAAGGTCGCATTGCCTTATCATCCACAAACTAATGGGCAAGCTGAAGTGTCTAACCGAGAGATCAAAACAATATTACAAAAGATGGTTGGAACAAATTGTAGAGATTGGGCTCTAAAATTAGACGATGCATTGTGGGCATACAGGACAACATTTAAGATGCCCATTGGCATGTTTCTGTATCAATTGTTGTATGAAAAGTCCTATCACCTGCCTCGTAAATTAGAACATAGAGCTTACTGAGCCAACAAGAAGTTGAATTTTGATGCAAAGGCTTGTGGAGAGAGCCGTCTGCTTCAACTTGTTGAACTTGAGGAGTTTTGCCAGGATGCTTTAGAGAATAACATCATCTATAGAGAAAGGATGAAAAAATGGCATGATCAATTCATTGAGAAAAATGAGTTCAAACCTGGCCAGCAAGTGTTATTGTTTAACTCGCAACTCTAGTTGTTTTCGGGCAAACTCAAGTTTCATTGGTCAGGACTTTTTTTAGTTACACAAGTTTTCCCACATGGTGTAGTGGAAGTGCAAAGTTTGCTGGATGGCCACAAATTCAAAATGAATGGTCAAAGATTGAATATTTTATGGGGGGCCAAAGCAGATTGTAGAGATGGAAGTAATTGAAGACCGAAACGTCGTATCCTTGTTAAGCTAACGACGTTAAACACAACACCGAGTGGGAGGCAACCCATTACTAATTTCTATTTTCTTGTGTTTCTGGTTGTTTCTATTTGTTTGGTTTCATTTTTCTATGATTCATGTACATATTACCAACTGATTTCATAGGTTTCAAGTAGCACAGGTTTAACTAAAAAAAAAAGAGAGGAAAAAGGGCATTTTAATTCTGCCTACTGCAGTCCACAGAATCACTAATTCTGTGTATTGCGGTCCACAGAAAGAGGGACTATATTCTTTGTGCACTTCTCACGGTTCACAGAATGTTGAGTTCTGTGTATCGCGGTCACCAAAAGATACATGGGGCACACAATTGCATGTATCGCAGTCACTAGAAGAGTACACTTCTGTGTACCACGGTCCATAATGCTGTACAATTCTACTAATTGTGTTAGACCAAAACCCAAAATCATGCAATTTGAAATTTTATATATAGACCGTGGTCCATAAAGCACTGACCGCGGTTTGTGCATCTTTTTAAGTTAGATCGTGGTCATTTTTCTTCATTCTATTCCAAAATCTTTTTTTTCAGTAGCTCTTAATTGCTCCTGCAAATTTCAGAGTCCCTTTTTCTTTCCTATCAACAATGTAAGTGTTTTTACTTTAGTTTTCATTATTTCCTTGGTTCATTTTTGCGTTTAGGTAAGTTTTAGGGTTTAGATTTTACTATTCATGCTTGAAATGACTTGCTCTGCTCAAAACTTTTCAAATTCCTGTTCTTTCCATCCATTTTTGAAGGAGTGCTAAAATATTGGAAGCAAGGGACTTTCAAAATCATTGTCTATAAGCACTTTAGTCTATTTTCCCTTGTTTCAATTAGTTGAAGGATGTTTACTTGACATTTTGATTGAATATTGTGGCATTTGGATGTTTTCGTTGTGAAGTTTGCCTTTTGATGATCTTGATCGACATTTTTGATGCTTTGGGTGATTGGGTTTTGGACTAGAGCACTTTGACTTGTTTAGAGTCACTTTTAGTATCTAGTTTCAATAGCTACACTATTTTATAAGAATTGTTATTTTCCTTTCCCTCTAATGTTATGTTAGCAAGCCTCCTCGAAGGAAACATCTTGCTTCTAAAGAAAAGTAGCCAACACCACCTCCGTCGCCTGCAAACCGAGCTCGATTTCGAATGGCTGCAACAAAGCAGCGAATCTCATACAGTCTAAACGACATCTCATTCCAAAGCGGGGCATTATGTTGATGTAAGAGGAGTGTAGCATCAGCATAGACACAGTAGTAGCAACTTGCCATTGGGAGTGGCTCATTTAGGCACCCTCAACTGCAGTGATTCCAATAGTGCAAGAGTTCTATGCCAATGTGGCTGACCGGGAGGGCACAACAGTTTCGATCCGCATGAAGTGGGTCCAGTTCAGCGTAACGAGCATTAACGAAGTGTACGACCTTCCCGTAGATTCACCGGATGAATACTATATTGTTTTGCCTCGTTTCAATCTGGACAATGTGCTGCGGACTCTTTGTGTTGATGGAGCATCCTGGATTTGTTACAATGACCGACCCATCAACCTTGTGAAGAAAATGCTTCAGACCTCGGCAAAGGTTTGGCTTTATTTGGTTTTTGCTAACCTTCTTCCTTCCTTAGGCATTAACATGGTCACTATAGAGAGAGCTATGTTGGTGTACTGCATCATGAAGGGGTTCCCAATCAATGTTGAAACAATCATTTCTAGCTCTATACGGTTTGCTATCGACAAGACCAACGTGGGCCTTCCCCATCCTACCCTCGTCATCGAGTTATGCAAACGAGTTAGGGTCTTTTGGGATAGGAGTGAGCCCTATTGAAGATGAAGGATCATATAGCAGTTAAGATGTTCACTGCCACTGTAGCTAAGAAGCGTTGAGCCTCTACAGAGTCAAGATAGCCTGTAACACCCCAACCTCTGTATCTTTAAGCAGTGTACATGGCCACCATTCTCTTGATAGTAGACTTAACAAAACGGCGGGTCAGGCCGGTGCTACATTACAAGTGACACACATTTGTTTTTTTCTTTTCAATATCTCGTGCCTTTGCATAAAAAATTCAAGAATACAAATTTTTACTTTAATATCAAGGAAAATTAAAAGAGATAAAGAAATTCAAACTATTTTATTCATACTAGAAAGAATAATTGAAAGTACTAAACTTCTCAAAAAGAACTACTTGTTACAATGGAAGACTTCAAAATACTTTTCAGTAGAAAAACATAAAAACTTTGGACAACATGGCCTTAAAAATTCCAAAAAATATAATACTGTAGAAACTTTCTAAGGACTATCTATATTCACCTACCCCATGGGTTTCATGTTCCTGAAAAATAAGAAAGGAAGGAGTGAGCACATAACCCAGTGGATCCTTTTCGAACAACCATCTATCATATTCAAACCCATAACACAATCATAATTCAAACACTTGCAATCATTAGGCGTTTCAAACAACAATTTGTTCAAGTTGAGTCTCAGACCAAAAGGGCCTTTAATCCCTTGATGTTCTTAACTAAGTAAATAGGGCCCACTCGACATCAAACCATTAGTACCATGTGTCGACGTCAACCCGTTACACACGGTGACCCACCAGTGGTGTACGACCCTCAAATACTTAGGTCTAAAAATCATATGACCTAACTCATATGAAAAGAACATCCATAGTGTCACCTTGACCACTATGATGGTATGTGGTTATTATCACCGATGTCTTTGATTAATTCTCATTTCATGATCTCATAAAATAAATTTAAAATATAAAATCAAACTAAAATTTAGAATATACACAATTAATTCATGAAACACTCATAAAACATGCATCATACTTTAATTTAAAAGCCTAAGCATGATACTAACATGGCATAGATGATATGATTGCTCAAACATGAATCAAAACTGAAATAAATATTTAAAATTCTAGAATTGAAATTGAAAATCTTTGGATTCAATGAAAAACACACAAACAATGAGCATGCCATGAATTTAAATAAGAACAGAAGGGTGTTCTAGAAATCACTTCTACCTTGTGATGCTTTCTTCCGAAATTTCGACAGCGATTCTCCCCACGTACTAGTGCCAATGAAGATTGCCCAACTTAATCCCCCAATTCTAGAGAAAGACTTGTCATAGACAAGAAGGGAAGATGGGAAGAGGTGCCAAGAAGAAGGCTTAGAAAATAAGAGGCAATTTCAACTCTTATTTTTGGAATGAAAAAATTAAGAGCCTACGGGGGTTTATATAGGTTTTCAAAGGGAGAAAAATAGAAAGTTTTGAGTTTTTCTTTGAATAAAACACCTAATTCTCTTTAATTTCATGCTTTCTAATTTTGATAATAAAATGAGTATTTTTCTGATTTTTTTCAGATTTTAGAAATAATTTTTAGATTTTAGAAACCATTTTCTGATTTTTTTCATATTTTTCATAATTTTTTTTCGTAATTTTCATTTTTTTTTAATTTCGGAGTGACGATCTGGGTCGTCGGATTAATCTCAGATTGATCAACGAAAATCAGAGCCTTTGATCTTGGTCGTTGGACTTCTTCGAGCATCAACTGTTCGCGATCAATCCAAAAAATGTCTCTGATCGAACTATTGGATTTTCCTCGAGCGCAGCATGGTTTTGCGATCAACTAACGCGTCTTTGATCTGGACCGTCGGATGGGCTTCAAGTGCTGTGTGCAGATCTTGTTTGAAATCAACGAAACTCTCCTGGATCGTCAGATGAACCTCGATCACGGTGTGCGGATCTCATTCACGATCAACAAAATAGATCCTAGCCGCACGATCATCCTTGAGTGTAGTGTTCGGTTTTGTGATTTCGTTGTTGTGCGTCGTTGGATTTGATGGATTTGATCATGGCCATTTGATCTTGATGATTCGGTGTGCTCGTGCGTTGGGGTGGACTTTAATCTCTTTCGTTGGATTTGGCAGATTGATTATGGACCGTTGGATATGTATTAAGTTTAGTTTTTTTATTTTTCAGTCGAATTTCTTGTTTTATATTCGGATTTTTGCCCAATCTTGATCCCAATTAACTTTCTAATCTTGCTTTCATAAAAAATTGCATATATGCTTTTATTTTTGGTTATGATATCCCATGATATACATTATATTCATATATTTTCTTCAAAAAATCTATTAAATTGATTCTTATTCCTCATTTGGGTAAATTGGGACTTACCACAATTTTCATCCATCAATTCCGTATAATTTTCTAAATAAAAATTCAAATTTCCTATGAATTTTTCGAGATGTTACAACCTATCGTCCTTAGAAAAAATTTTGTCTTCGAAATTTGTACATATTTAGATATTCCTTGTGAACAGATGCAAGTACTT
The DNA here is from genome assembly GCA_030144865.1 of Tinospora cordifolia. Lineage (NCBI taxonomy): Eukaryota > Viridiplantae > Streptophyta > Magnoliopsida > Ranunculales > Menispermaceae > Tinospora > Tinospora cordifolia. The sequence goes on along the minus strand of JAJIYU010001467.1, from coordinate 15,324 downwards.
GGTCTTCATCTTGCGTTCGAGTTTTCACATGGCTTCTTCTACCCCGTGATGTTTCCACAACACCTTCACTAATGGGATATCCTTTCTTCTTAGATTTTGTACCTTGTGGTCAAGGATTATGACCACTGTTTCCTCGTAGGTAGCATCATCTTGAATATTCACTTCCTCCCAGTGAATGATGTGAGAGGGGTCAGGTTCGTATTTCCTCAACATGGATACATGAAATACGTTATGTGCTGAAGTTATCCAGTTTGGTAGGTCGAACTTATAAGCACATTCCTCGATTCTTCTAAGTATTTCAAAGGGTTCGACAAACCTTGAGGATAACTTCCCTTTGAATCCAAACCTTTTGATACCCTTTTAAGGACTAACTCTCAAAAATACTTTGTCCCCAACTTGAAACTCTAGTAGTCTTCTCCTTTTGTCAGCGTAGCTCTTTTGATGGCTCTATGCAGTAGTTAGTCTCTTTTGTATTAACTTGACTTGGTTGCTCGTTTCTTCCACCATATTTGGCCCAATTAATACTTGATCCTCAAGTTCAGCCCAACAGGTAGGTGATCTGCATGGTCTTCTATTGAGAGCTTCGAATGGAGCCATTTTTATGATTGCCTGATAACTATTGTTATAAGCAAACTCTGCCAAGTGAAGTACTTGCTCCAATTTCCCTTGAAGTCTAAAGTGCAAGACCTCAACATATCTTCCAAAATCTGGATAACTCTTTCAGACTGACCATTCGTCTGAGGGTGAAAGGTTGAACTCATGATAAGTTTGGTACCCATCTCCTTATGGAGACTCTACCAAAATTGTGCAGTAAAGTGAGCGTATCTATCAGACATGATAGTCTTGGGTACACCATGAAGTCTAACGATTTCTTTTACATAGATTTCTCCCATCTTGCTGACTTGGTCTGTAGATTTGATTGGCAAGAAGTGATCCACTTTGGTGAGACTATCCACTATCACCCAAACAGTGTCTTCCCCTTTTTGGTTCCTGGGTAAACCATTGACGAAGTCCATGGCAATGTTATCCCACTTCCATTCAGGGATAGGGAGTGGTTGTAACATTCCAGAGGGTTTTCGATGTTTCATATTTACTTGTTGGCATCTTAAACACTTAGACACATATTTGGCTATGTCCCTTTTCATTCCTCTCCACCAGCAGGTTTTCTTGAGGTTCTGGTACATCTTATATCCACCAGGGTGCATGGTATACTTAGCTTGATGGGTTTCATCAAGTATGACCTGCTTGCTCTGTCCCTGCTGAGGTACACATATCCTTTCCCCGAGCCTTGGGATGTTTTTAGCATCCATCCTGAAGTCAGTATGCTTTCCTTGCGTGACTCCTTCAATTAGTTGAGCAAGCCACTTGTTTTTCCTTTGTTCATCCTTGGTCTGATGAAATAGGTCCGGTTGGCAAGACATATTATAAAGATAGGCTTCTTTTTCGTTAAGGTTTACGCCCAGCCTAAAATTGTCGACCGACTGGTACATCTGGCCTTTCTCTTCCTTCTATTTGTTGAACTTCCTACTCAAGGCATCAGCCACCACATTGGCCTTCCCTGGATGGTAGTGCAATTGAAAATCATAATCCGTAAGAAACTCCATTCATCTCTGTTGCCTGAGGTTCAACTCCTTTTGGGTGTAGATGTACTTCAAGCTCCTGTGATCTGAAAACAATTCAAATTTCTCACCATAAAGATAGTGTCTCCAAGTCTTTAGGGCAAACACAATGGCCGCTAGCTCTAGGTCATGAGTAGGGTAATTTCTCTCATGAACCTTTAGTTGTCTTGAGACAAAAGCAATAGCTTGCTTTTTATGCATTAGGACTGCGCCCAATCCACTTAGTGAGGCATCAGTGTACAGTGTATAAGTAATACCAGGAGTTGGCGTGACTAGAACAGGAGCAGTAGTCAATCTTGTCTTCAGTTCTTGGAATGACCGTTCACATTTCTCATCCCACTGGAACTTAACTCCTTTTTCTGGTCAACTTAGTCATAGGTTCTGCCAACTTGGAAAAGTCCTTAATGAATCTTCTGTAGTAGCCTGCCAAGCCTAAGAAACTTCTAATTTCTATTACTGTCTTGGATTGCTTCCAGTTTATGATGGCTTCTACCTTTTTCGGATTTACAACAATGCCTTTTGTTGATACAACGTGGCCTAAGAACTTGACCCTCCTCATCCAGAACTCGCACTTACTGAATTTAGCATATAGTTGGTTTCTTCTGAGAGTTTCTAGTACAATCCTCAAGTGTTCTAGGTGCTTAGCTTCTAACTTAGAGTAGATTAGTATATCATCCATGAATACCACTACAAACTTGTCAAGGTATTGTCTGAACACTCGGTTCATCAAATCCATGAAGGCAGCCGGGGCATTGGTCAAACCAAAGGGTATCACGGTGAACTCGAAGTGTCCATATCTTGTTCTTAAGGTCGTCTTGTGAATGTCAGACTCTCGAATCCTCAGCTGATGATATCCTGACCTAAGATCAATTTTAAAGAAATGAATGGCTCCTCGTAATTGATCAAATAGGTCGTCAATCCTTGGTAAAGGATATTTATTCTTTACTGTAGCTTGATTCAACTTCCGGTAGTTGACACACAGTCGCAAGGAACCATCCTTCTTTTTCATGAATAATACTAGGGCTCCACAGGGTGATTCATTAGGCCTGATGAAACCTTTCTCCCTGAGCTCGTCCAGTTGAGTTTTTAGCTCAATTAGTTCTACTGGCTCCATTTTATAAGGAGGTATGGCTATAGGGTTGGTTCTAAATTGAAGTTCAATTTTGAACTCTAACTCTCTTGTTGGTGGTAGTCCAAGTAAGTCATTTGGAAAAACATCCTCGTACTCACTGACTACAGCTAGGTCATGAATATTCTTCAAGTCAGTAGGTTCTTCTTCAAAGAGTTCCTCAAACTCATCTGTTTACTTCAAGCAATTCAGCAAGGCTAGGGTTGGACTTCTTGGTAGTCTCATCCCCCTTGATTTTAACGATCTCCCTAGAAGGTATGTTATGGTTACCCGTCACTTAGGACAATCTATCTAGGCTTGGTACTAGTCAAACCAATCAATCCCCATGATTACATCATAGCCAAAGAAAGGTAGGGTATATAGGTCGACTATTAAAAGTTTATCTCCAAACCTAATGTCACAACTACACATCTTTTTTGAAGTCACAATGGTCCCTATTGGTGTGGACACATTCAAAGTCACATGCATTGTTTTTGTCACAAGTTGTAACCTATCAGCTAGTTTTTCATAGATAAAAGATTTTGAGGCACCCGAGCCAAACAATAGTCTCACAACAATGTTAAACAATAAGAACATACCTTCTACTACAGGGGCCTGGTTTTCTTGGGTCTCAACCGTGAACATTCTGGCCTAGTTCTGACCACAAACGCTGGTGCTACCCTTGATTGGCATTCTGACTCTGTCTGGCTTGAGGTCACCCATTCTGACTTCCCCCCTGAGTATTTTGTTGTTGCTGCTAGGAAGCCTGAGCTGGTGCAGTTGGGCATTTTTTGCCAAATTACCCTTCTACTTGCATACGAAATATGATACCAGCCTCTTAGCTTTTTCCCTTGACTCGTCTTTGTTCTGCCTCTGTTTCTATGGAGCCCTACCACTTTTGCTTTTCTTCTGGGTCCTTCGTTGGTCCTTTCCATTTTTGTTCCATTTATTCTTTCTTCTCAACCTTTATTCTAGCTTGAGCTCTTGTTCCAGGATTAAAGCCCGTTCTACAACTTCCTTGTAGGTTCGGAGGCCTAATGTCATGATAACCTTTCGGATGTCAATCCTAAGACCCTGTTTAAATTTGTTGGCCTTCATTCTTTCTTTCCAGATTAGTTGTTGAGAAAATTTGGCCAGCTCAGTAAATTTCCTCTTGTATCCAGTTATTGTGAGATCCCTCTAGTTGAGTCTCACGAAGTTTTCTTGCAACTTTCTGAGAGTTGCCTCTAGAAAGAATTTGTAATAAAATTTTTCTCTAAACTCTTCCCAGGTCATGGTCACAACATTAATGTTGGGATCCATCTGCATCATCCTCCACCATCCACGGGCTGATCCCTTGAAATGGTGTGTGGCTAGTGCTACTCGTCTTGAACCCGTCACCTTCAACACATTTAGTAACTCCTCCATCTCCTGGTACCAGTGATCAATAGATATGCAGTCAGCAGTTCCATCAAATGAGGGAGGGTGAAGCTTTTGCAAATCTAGTAGCATCTTCTTCTCTCTTTCATCTTCCAGGTCCTCTTGATTCTTTTGACGTTCCTGAGGTACTGGTGTTGGGACTTGGAGTGGAATAGGCTCAGGTGCTTGAGGCTGAGGAGCCACCTAAGGGATTATTTGTAGAAGTGTCCTTCTCAGTTGATCTAGTACCCTCTATGACATTTCATTCATCACTACTTCCATCCGTGCCTCCATTTATGCCTCCATCCGTGCCTCCATTCGTGCCTCCATTCGTGCCTCCATCCATGCCTCCATCCTAGCAGACAGTTCCTGCTCTTGTTTTTCAGTCTCCTCAGAGGTGGTGGATCGAGTTATGTACCTCCTAGTTCCAGCTATTTACTTGTAAAATTGAGCAGAGTGTCAGTATGTGTCAAATATTTGTACTATCATGGCTCTAGATTCATGTTTCTAGGTTTTCAATTTGTTCAGTGGCCTAAAGTCTTTCTTCTAGGTTTTTTTCATGCTTATTGGGTACAGGATTTGGTTTTAAAGCAAATAAACATTGCAGCATGCATATCATACAATTATACAATCACGCTAGCACAATGAGGTTCCAAGCTTCCACCCAAGCTTTCAGGTTCAAGTGTACATACCACTCTACCCCTTCCACTTAGGCTTTCACTCAGAACAGAGCCGCACCCAAACAATTTTGCTAATTGCTCGATAACTAAGGTTCCCGAGCCCACTATACTCAACCATCCCATACTAGCGAGCATAAAGAAACCCGTTCTGCCAGAGTTACCGATCATTCACCATCATGGTCCATCATTCTTCGAGTTCAGGCTTCCTCTATAACCTCGAATTCCTATGCATCCCATACTACATAGAAACCGAAAATTATAGAAGCTTCCCGGTCTCGTGTCCTGATCAAAAAATTTTTTGTTTTCACACAAGTTTTCAGTTTATAGCCTATGTCCTAAAGTTTTATGCTTTTGATCCACTGTGCCACCCATGGCTACAACCGTTTCTACCTAAGGTATGTTCTTTAGACATAGGATTCCGTTCTGGTTGACTTACAACCTCTGTCTAGCCAAGATACCACCATTGGCATCTTTTTCAACTTCTAATCAATTCCTTGCCCTAATTTTCCACCTTCTAATTTTCTTTAATAGAAAGTAAGGGTGTACTTCAACTCAGACCACTCATGTGAACTGGTGGGACAACCTCTAGATCGGGCAATGAGACTAAAGTCTGCTTAGCAACCTCGCTTTCTAGGGCGGGATAACCCACCTCCCTTTCAATGTTTAACTTTACTCTTGACAAGGCTTATCCACTATCAGCTCAACTTATAGTCTTTGTATTCAAACAAAACATTTTCAAAACATATATTTCCTTTTTTTTAAAACACTTTCTAAAACATTTTTCAATTTCAAAAATAGAAGTTAGGGCATTCTAAATTCAATTCAATTCAGGGTGAAACCCTAAGTTTGAGTTTCTCATTCTAGTCCAGTGTTTCTACTAATTGGGCTCTGATACCATGCTTGGTATTAGAGGAAACTTTCTATTCTCGGCCTAGCAACTAATGCCTAGGTTCTAATACCACCTTTGTATCAGAGGAAACTTTTTGTTATTGGCCAAGCAACTAATGCCTAAGCTCTAATACCACCTTTGTATCAGAGAAAAATTTTTGTTCTTGGCCCAGCAACTAATGCCTAGACTCTAATACCACTTTCGTAACACCCCAACCCCCGTATATTTAAGTAATGTACATGGCCACCGTTCTTTTGACAATGGACTTAACAAAACAGCGTGTCGGGTTGGTGCGACATTACAAGTGACACACACTTGTTCTTTTCTTTTCAATATCTCGTGCCTTTGCATAAAAATTCAAGAATACAAAATTTTCACTTTAATATCAAAGCAAATTAAAAAAGATAAAAAAACTCAAACTATTTTATTCATAATAGAAAAAATAATTGAAAGTACTGAAATTCTCAAAGAGAACTAATAGTTACAACAGAAGACTTCAAAATACTTTTCAGTAGAAAAGCATAAAAACTTTAGGCAACATGCCCTTATTCAAAAAAATATAATATTGTAAAAACTTTCTAAGGACCATATATTCGAATTTTAAAAACCTTTTTCAAATTTTTTGTAATTTTTATTTTTTTATTTTGGAGTAACGATCTGGGCCGTCGAATTAATCTCAGATTGATCAACAAAAATCGGAGCCTTTGATCTTGACCATTGGATTTCCTTGAGTGCATCAATGGTTCGCGATCAATCCAAAAAACGTCTCCGATTGGACCGTTGGATCTTCCTCAAGCATAGTACGGTTTCGCGATCAAATAATGCGACTTTGATCTAGACCGTCGGATGGACCTCGAGTGCTATGTGCGGATCTCATTTGCTATCTACGAAACTCCCCTGGATCGTCAGATGAACCTCAATCATGGTGTGTGGATCTCATTCGCGATCAACGAAACAGATCCTAGCCGCACAATCATCCTCGAATGCAGTGTTCAATTTCATGATTTCATCGTTGTGCATCGTTGGATTTGATCGTGGCCATTTGATCTTGATGATTTAGTGCGCTCGTGCATTGATGCAGACTTTAATCTCGTTCGTTGGATTTGGTGGATTGATTGTGGACCGTTGGATGTGTATTAAGTTTTTTTTTTAAGCTGAATTTCTTGTTTTATTTTTGGATTTTTGCCAAATCTTGATCCCAATTGACTTTCTAATCTTGCTTTCATAAAAAATTGCACATATCCTTGTATTTTTGGCTATGATATCCCATGATATACATTATATTCTTATATTTTCTACATAAAATTCATTAAATTGATTTTTATTCCTCATTTGGATAAACTGGGACTTACCACAATTTTCATCCCTCAATTCTATATAATTTCTAAATAAAAATTCAAATTTCATATGAATTTTTTGAGATGTTACATAGCCATCTGTTGACCTAGCCGACACTGCATCCGCTCTTGTTTCCCCTACTGGTGCACCACCATCCTCCTCGATTGCTGCTGTGCCATCATCGTCTGCCTCATCACCATCTGATCCTCGCATCATGATGCATTGGATGGCTTACATCACTCTGTGGCTACAATGCTCTGATCCGACTATGGCACAGGCCTATCCTCCTCCTTCATGTTGCATGCCCTACATGGCCATGACATGTTGTGCGCCACCAGCTTCCCCGACTCCACTAGTAGTTGATGATGATGATGATGATGACAATGCCGGAGGGGACGAGAATGATTTCATTATGGAGGTAGAAGTTTTTGGAGAGGACCTCTAATTCCTAGTTTTCTTTCCCTTTTCTTTGTCCTTGTTTGCTTTAAACTTCAGTTCTGTTGACAATGGACAATTATTTTGATGATGCATTAACTCCTGTTAATAGTAATGCTTATGCATAGAATTTTTGTGCTCTCCAGACTAATTTCTCTATTTTTTAATGCATTTTGTGATGTGTACTTGCCCATGTATGCTAATCAATGTGCTCTTGAGGACAAGGCACCATTCAAGTTTGGGGGTGCTTAACACTTCGACACACATCAGGTTTAGTTTTTTTTTTTTTTGGTTAATTTCTATCAATTTCATAGTTACTTTTCCTTCGTAGTACTTTTCTTTGAATACTTTACAAGCATTTTAGGAACATATAGTGGAAGTCATTTAGGAAGTCATTTAGGCTAGATTGTCCATGCCATAACTATATAATCATAGTTAAAAAAACATTTTTACTGAGTGACCTATGAAATTGTAACATTCCTACAGTGTGGCGAGGCAAAGAACTAGGGTTCCTTCAAACACTCTATGTACTTGGTTTGTCTGAAATTTGACCTTGACAGATCTCTGTAGTCTTAGGTAGATTAAAAATTTGAAACTGAGAAAAGTGAGGAGTAGAAACCAACCACAAATGGAAAGAATTTTCCATAGACTTTTGAAATAATCAAATCTGTTTTGAACACTGCTTAGGAATGACTATAGGAGGGAAAGGAAGTAGGTCATCATTGTTTGAATCCTAGCCTAAAGGCCAGTTTTGGCATTTATAATCCTTTGTAGCGAATTTTAAGCTTTAAAGCCTGTTTTCTTGTTTTGAACCTAAATGTTATATATATAAACACTCTATCCTTTTATGAATATCTTAGTATGACCTATTTGTGAGCACTCATAGTTGTAATACTGCCTATTCTGATGATGTGAAAGAAGGAGGGGATGCTAACATTGAAATATATATGTTTTCAGTTTTTGTTTCAACTTTTATTTTGTTTAGGTTAAAAAAAAAAGCAAAAAAGGTTCTATTTATTTGTTATTTTAGTATTGTCAATGACAGCTGAACTTTCTACTTTTGTATGAGTGTACATGAAAGTACAATTTGAAATGCACGTGATGAAATAAGATTAGGGGGGCTATGAAGATAAGGTTGTGAACATAAATGAGAAATACAATGGATTGAACATAAAGGATTAAGCTACATTGAGAAAATCAAACAAACTAGGTTGGTATTATTGCTATGAGTGTATATTTGAGTCAAATTTGAAATCCTATTACACATGTACCTTGAGCCAGACCACGTTACAATCTAGAGAAAAGACTTCTGATCCTGACTATAGTTTGAACTGAGTAGAAGATAGGTAGAGGATGGTGCTTGCAAATCATCTACAAAGTCTAGGGTGATTGAGATACTGACAGATAAGAAGGTGAAGTTAAAGAAGAATGGTAGATGAACTGAAAATCTAGACAACTTGAATGACCTTAGGGATGTGTTAATGAATCATACTGTAAAGATGGAAGATATAGGTCACAATGATGAGTGAAAAATGAATTTATTTTTATGGCATGGGATAACACCTTAAATTAGAGTCATTCTTCAAGGACGAATAATAGTCTAAGTTTGGGGACATTTATTAGTTGCATAGTAGGCTAATATTAGTATAAGTGATTTATTGCATTTTATGTGAAATAAAAGGAAAATTAGTTGCATGAGCATCTAGATTAGGGAATTGCATGTTTTATTGCATTTTAAGCCTTGTTTTCATGATTTAAAACTTTTCCATGAGAAAATGATGTTTGAGGAAGAATTTCTAGCGTGTTGCAAGTTCAGGGTGAAGCCAAAAGAGAGTTGCATCATATAGAGGCAAAGAAGATTGGAAATCATGAAGAAAACATCATTTGAGTGCAATTGCATAACTGATGATTGAGGTAGCCAAAGGAAGACAAAATGAAGATTTAGCTTAATGGTTATCGCGGTCGGTCATCCAGTGATTGCGGTAACCAAAACATGATTTGAATAAAAATCAATTGACCGTAGTGCATAGAATGGTGGAAATCTGAGTTTTTACTAAAGGACAATGCTGACCACGGTCACACGATTAATTGCTGAGGTTCTCATATTTTTTGGGTTTTTTTAGTGTGGGCCTATAAATAGGAAAGAGGATTAGAGCCCAGACATTCCTAATCCGGAAAAACTCGATTGTGGTGGCTCAAGGAGGCAAAAGCAAGAGTTTCAAGAAGGGATTGAAGATTTAGATCATGTCTTGAGTATGATTAACATTTTTCATTATTTTTGATGTTTTCAATTACTTCAATGTCAAGCTAGTTAGTTTTAATTGTTTGGGATGTAAATCTCCAAAGTTTAAACTGTGATTTCTTATTGAAGTGACTAATTTAAAAACACTATTCTATATTGTGTATGCTTAATGCTCGATGTTTACTGGCCATAGACATGATGAGTTCAAATCATTAGACTAACTCGGAAAAGAGGTTAAATAGTAGGTTGTTGCAGTATAGACTTAGATTGGTTGATTGACTGGAGGGTTGTTAACTATTTTAGGGGGTTGCACAAGACTTCCGATCATATAACATTAGGTTTTTGATTAACCATATCAGGAGAGGGTATTATAAGACAACACTAATAGAAGTTGAGGCACCTCAGGAGAGGGTTTCAGTTATAAGTGTTAGAACTCATAGTGTAGATATTTCATGATTTGAAATAAGAATCACAGGTCATACGATGACATGTACTATCCTAGATAGCCTTTTTATATAGTTTTCAAAAATAGAGTTTTACTGCTTTTGATAGTTCAGATTATTGTTCAGAACTTGACGCACCAACCTTAATTAGAGTGTTGATAAAATGGAAACTAACATTAAATTAGGATTTAAGATACTTTAATAAATTCATTTCCCTGAGGACGATATCCGGTCTCACCGGTTACTACTAGTGCGAACCTATATACTTGTAGGGTAAGCAACATCTATACAATTCCAACAATAGATTGCATAAAACTATTCCAATGATTACTTACCTACGAGCAAGTATTTTCAGTTATTACGTGAAAAATAGATTAGTGGGGGTGAGCTCAAGAGCTTAGTGGATCCTACACAAAACATCTCAAGTAGAATAATAGTCAAAATACAAACATAAAAGCACTTGTAATGCATTAAGAATTTCAATGATTCAATTGTTTAAGTTAACATTAAGACCGATTTCTTCCTTGGTATTCCAACTTAGATTTGAAAAATTCAATGTAAAGCCTTAAAACCCATTACACACTTGAAACCCTATCTTAAGGTTGATGTCACATTCGATCATCAAACAAGGGAGTGAAGTCTCACTTAGACTCTTAGTCCCATTTCAATCATATACTAACCTAGGGCTACGAATACCCATGATGATGTTGAACCTGACCATAGTATCTTCATCACCGCGTCAGTATGTGGTTCACTCACTTAATCATCTTAAATTAGTAACCACGAACGTTTTTACAATTTCAATATCCATAATGCATGGCAAAAGATCTAAATAAACAATCCACCATGTTCATAGTCATGCATACATAATAATCATTACATTGCATGTATAACATGGATTTTAAATTTTAATAAACATTCATATAATGCATTGCACGTTATGAATCCACAAAATGACAACCAAGCATTCATATGAGACACATACACTCCGAGCATGCTTCTAAACCATAAATTATGCTAAACTAATAGTCATGTTTCATATTCAAACTAAAATAATACGAAAGAGTTCAGGTAGTCACTTCCACCTATTATTTTGCTCCTCGTGTTCTAACTCTCACCTCGATGGTTACAAATTCTCAACCTAATAGTTTGACATGTATATCCTCGTCAGTATAAGTATTCGCACTGTTCTTAACTCCCTAAATCACCATTAAGTGATCCACATGATATATGGTACGTAAACAGGTCATAACCTTCAAATACTGCAGTGGTTACAATTTTGGCACAAAAAATCCAATAAATTAATTGTTTATCGTGTTGCTGTGATACTCCCATTGTTACTGTGATAATGCAAGGTTGTTCTTGTGTGTGTACGACACTATCGTGTCAACATCGCAACATTCAAGAGGTATTCAAGAAAATTGCATCCCGTTAGCGTTTTCGTTTACTTTCCAACTTAAGGTTGGAAAGTAAACACCTACGGTGGTGGCAGGGTTTTATACCCCTCAAAAGTAAATATGTCAGTGGTGGAAGGGTTTTATACCTCTCTATTAGTTGTTCACCATTCGCGATTGGTGCTAATACTCGGTTACATAGCATGGGTTCAAAATATATGTTATAGGTTGTTACAAATTTAAAAATATGTATTTAAAAGGATAAAATGATTTTATACCCAAGTTTCATTCGTTACTCCATTTGTTCGCCTTGCCAGAATGTTATAAGTGCACTTAGAGTCTGTCATAACTGGAAAACAATCGTGAAACCTCAAACGTTGTGATGATGATGATCCACAATATTGTTTTATGTATGAGACTAGTGTTTTACCCGTAATAGCATAACTGTTGGAAGCTTTCACAATTCCTATAGCCTTCCTCCTGTGGACGTTTGTAGGCTAGGGTTGCAATTTGGAGAACTCACTTCAGAGAACGCGTGGAGAAGAAAAGAAATGGACATTCAACGGCTAGGGTTTTGTTTGTTCGCTTAGGGTTTTCTATGAGCATGGTGAGCAACTACAAGGATGTGTGATTAGGGTTCTGCAACACCATGTACACAATGTATGAATGTATATATATATATATATATATATATATATATATATATATATATATATGAATGGTTGAGACTTAGGCTTTTTTGTGCATTGACGTAGCTTCCATTTCTAGTTTCAACTGTAAGACCATGGTCTTTGGCCTGAAGACTGTAGTCTTAACGTTGCCCTAATCATAGGAGTATAATCTAAGACTCTGGTCTTCACCTAGTCTTAATCACAAGACTGCAATCCTTTACCAGTTTTTAATCACAGGACTATGGTCCTCTTGACCTATGACCACAGTCTTCACAAGACCACAAATATTGGGACGCAGTATCGCGGTCTTCCTCATCAGGACTGCGACCCCATGACACTTTTCCACTTCAAAATGCAAGACTCTAATCCCAAATTTGGGGACCAAAGACCTTGTGCCCCTTTTTTGTCCCTTCATTTTGTTTTGTTTCTAAACCTTAGGTTATTACAATCTACCCCCCTTACAAAGAAATTCATCCTCGAAATTTAAAGTGATCACATAGTTGTATGATGCTCTCTAGTCAGCTACTCATGGTAAAAAGCTCCAAGTAGCCTCTTCTAGGTCATGGTATCTCCACAAAACCTTGACTAAAGGGATGTCCTTGGTTCTGAGACTCTGCACTTTACGATCCAATATTCTGATGGCTAGTTCTTCGTAAGTAGCATCATTCTGAATGTTAATTCCTCCTAATTTATGATATAAGAGGTCCAATTCATATTTTTGTAGCATCGATACATGGAATACGTGGTGGATCGAAGACATTATATTTGTTAGGTTTAGCTCATAGGCACACTCACCAACCTATCTAAGTATTTCAAATGGACTGAAGAATCTTGGTGATAGTTTCCCATTGAACCCAAAACTTTTAATCCCTTTCTGAGGGATGATCCTTGAGAACACTTTATCACCCTGTTGGAACTATAGAGGTTTTCTCCTCCTATCAGCATAGCTCTTCTGCCTACTCTAAGCCGTGTTTAACCTCTTTTGTATTCGTTTAACATGTTCATTTGTTTCTTATACTAGGACTGACCCTGTAAGTACATGATCCTTAAAGTCTGCCCCGCATGATGGAGATCTATAATGTCTCCCACAGAGAGCTTCGTATGGAGCCATTTTGATACTCGTCTAGTAATTGTTATTACAAGAGAATTCTGCTAAGTGCAAGTATTTGCTCCAATTACCTTTGAAGTCAAGGACACACACTCTCAACATATCTCCTAGTATTTGTACCACTTTCTCAAATTGTCCATCAGTCTAAAGGCAATACTCATGGTGAGTCTACTGCCTAGTTCTTTCTACAGGCTTTGCCAAAATTGAGATGTAAATCTGAAATCTCTATCTAACGCAATGGTCTAGGGTACACCATGTAGCCTTACTATTTTCTTGACATATAGTTCTCCCAGTTTTCCAATTGTAGTTGTAGATCGGATAGGTAGGAAATGAGCAACCTTCGTGAATCGATTTACAATCACCCATATTATATCTTCAACCTTTTGATTTCTGGGTAGGTCGCTCATGAAGTCCATTGCAATATTATTCTACTTCCATTTTGAGATTGGGAGTTGTTGCAACATCCTGAGGGTTTCCTATGTTTGGTCTTTACCTACTGACATGTCAGACATTTAGAGACATACTTGGCTACGTCCCTCTTCATACCTCTCCACCAATAAGTCTTCTTAAGGTTTTGATACATCTTATCACCTCCTGGATGCATTATGTACTTGGTCTAATGACCTTCATTTGTATCACCCTGATTCCCAAGGCTTTCAATTGGACTTAACAATAGGCGGGCCAGCTAGTGTTACTTTACAAGTATACAACTTAACTTCCTATTCCTTTTATCCAACACCTCATTGAGATTCAAGAGTACTTAACCCAAATTTATACACAAAGTTTAATAAGGTAATAATACAATAGATAAAAGAAAACTTTCCAAATCTTTATTGATTTAATAAAATAAGGGACAAATACATACTTGAAATAGAAGTTATTTTAGTGGAAGTCTTACATTCTAAATATTTAAAATTTGGACTACAAGTCCTTACATCAAAATAAACATAAAAAATTTTTAAAAACTAGCATCCTAAGTCTTTAGCATGCATCATCATGTCTTTAATTTTCCTAAAAAGATAAGATACGAAGGGTGAGCACATAGTCCAATGGATCTTTTTCAAACAACCAAATTACTAATTTAAATTAATAACACATTCAAATTCAAGTACTTGTAAATCATTATGTGCTTCAAATAATATTTTGTTTACAGTTGTAAATTTGACTGAAAAGGTTTTACAACCTTTGATGTTTTTTTTATCAAAATACCTCCCTTAAGTGAAAAGACATTTTTTATGCCAAGTTTTATCAGACTTAGGGCCTAATCCATATTCCAAGTATTTTGGGACATCACTTGTGTGAAATAATCATATGTAATGAACACCAACAGTAACCCTCATGTTCACTGTGATAGTACGCGATTCTTAATCTCAACATCTTTCATTAAATCTTATACTCATGAATCATAAATAAAACAATTTCAACATATTTAACACATAAACTTTCAAAGCATAAAAATAAATACATGGTGAGCATCATATTTTAAAATAAACCTAAACACGCATAATTTAAGCATGGTATGGTTTCATGATCAACTAACATGACATACATGGAAATTTGAAATTTAAATCAAGTTCTTCAAACTTAAATATGCATCCTAAACTGAAATCAAGTATACATGAAGATGATATTAAGCTAAATAAGTAAAATTAGGTTTTAGAAGTCACTTCCATCTTGTTTTGTAATTTCTTGAAAATCTAGCTGTGACACCCCGGCTCCCGGTTAATCACCTCCGTGTCCGTTGCGACGGTTCGTCGCTCGGGCCGCGCGCGGAGATGGCGTGCGCCCGTTTGTTCGTTCGTTCGTTCGTTCGCGGAGAGCCGGAAGCCACGTGGTTTGGTTTCTTTTCTTTCTCAGTCTCAGCTTCATACCTTTCTATTAGATAGGTTATGATGTGAAAAGTTAAAATGTACAATGGCCATCAAAACAATGGTTTCTTCCAGTAGACATGAAATTTATTTAAAATATATGCAGCGGAATCCAATTCGTTCATAAATCC